>ML682066.1:2921008-3086077 GCA_007922195.1 Podocnemis expansa
CGGCCCCGGCACCGGCACCCTGCCGCGGGCTTTGCCGCCGGCCCTGGCGGCAGGGAGAGCCGGGCGCCCACGGACCCCACTGTGGGGTTTGGCAGCAGCCCCGGCAGCGGGCAGAGCGGGGAGCCCCGGCACCCTGCCGCCGGGCTTCTGAGCAGCCCCAGCGGCGGGGAGAGCGGGGCATCGGCGCCCCTCTGCAGGGCTCCCCGCTGGTCTTGGGGGCAGCGCCCCGTGCCCTGCGGCTTGTCCCCCCCTCAGCACCCTAGCCAGGGTGCTGAGGGGGTGGCCTTTCCTCCCAGGGTGCTAAGCACCCTGGGAGGAATTTCAAATCATTTTTTTTTCCGAAATAAAGGTTTTATTTTGAAATAAGTCATTTCGGAATAACTTATTTCGAAATAAAACCTTGCGTGTAGACATAGCCTTAGAGTCATTTGCTGCTACTCTGACTCTTTTACCTGCCATAAAGCAGCGGCAGGGGAAGTTAGGATCTCACCCTAAGGGTGTCAATCTGAAAATGTCCAACTTCAGTCTCCATAAATGATCAAAAAAGGAGACTCCTTGGAACATGAATCTTTTTTATTTTAAATGCATTTCTGTGTGTCACACAAAAGGTGTTCTCAGCTACAAATTGCCATTTTCTATTTACACAGGAAATGTAAAATATTATTGTGTAAGTTCCTTGTATCTAAAACATGAGTCCACATTTACTCTTTTCCTATGTGCATTTATGTAAGGTCTTTGCAGGATCAGAGCCATAGTTATCCTTCTGAAAATTGTATTTTATAGACAGAAGGGGAAGTAGAAAAATATTTCCTTAACTTCTCTGAGAATATCTAGGGTTAATAATAAAACCTCAAATACAATTAACATTAGAATTAACTGTGTGTGATGCTTCTGTTGGTATTCAACACCCATGGTTTTCCATGAAGCAGGACTTCCTTATATTTCATCACTTATAATCTCCTGTTTAATTAGACTAACTCTATAAATAGATTTTCATTAAATAACTTCCCTTCTTTCTACTCTCAAGTTAGGGATCAGACAAAAGCTTTGTTCTAAGTCTCTCCCACTGTTCTGTAGGCCACCGTCAGATGATCTGTAGGGATTATTTAGAAAGATGGACAAAATGCATAAGGAATACACAACAATCAAACTCACAATGATAACTTTAAAAAAAACTGCACTGCAAGTGAAATTCTTAACAATATCATAGCAGACATTAAATAGCTTACCACATGATACTGATAAAACCTTTATTATATATCAACAGGATAAGAGAAGAGTCCTGTGAAAGTTCAGGATAGAAGTCCTGCCACACAGTTCATCGAGAAGAGTCACTGGCCATGTCTATACTAGAGGGCTCAGATAAGTCAACTTAATAAGGTTGACTTAAAGGCAACTTTATTAAGTTGACTTAGAGAGTCCCCATTTGTTGAAGTCTACTTTATAAAGTCAACTTAAGCAGGGGGACCCATTAAAAGTTGACTTAATAAAGTCAACTTTAAATGGGTCCCCTGGTTTAAGTCTACTTTATAAAGTTGACTTAAATGGCTCTCCTGCCTTAAGTTGACTTTATAAAATTGACTTTAATGGTCACATTTTGTTAAGTTGACTTAATAAAGTCAACTTAACCCATAAAGTGGACTTTAAGGGTGAGTCCAAATGTGGGCTCAGAGTTGCTTAAGCACAGCAGGAAATGTTTTAAATGAAAATATACTCACATGGTTTTCTATCAGACTTTCTTCTTTCAAAACCTTCATCTTTTCTGCTTGTTGTTTGGCTTAATTACCATAGCTAAAGTTTGTGTAAAGCTTTGAAAATAGAGCAGTGTAGAATGTTAATTATTATTATTTTATCATAAAGACAAATCCTGAGGTCCTATTCTCAGGTTTTTACTTATCTTGATTTTCAGACACCAGTTTGATCAGCCATGGCTAATAGTTAGAGAAATCTTGTCATCTTCAGGATTAACACTTCTATAGCTTCTTCCCACAATTCATCTCAACATACTTTAAAAATCAAGCAGTTAAACCTCACCTCACCCATGAAATGTGATAACATGATTAATATTTCCACACCGCAGATGAGGAAACTGAGGCAACACTGCAATTACAAATGAGGTCTGTGTCAGAGCTGTAATTCGTGTTGAGCTCTGATTTATAAGCTTTCACCTCAAAAACATACTGCAAACTGAGTACATTTGCTAGGAATCCATTGATACATTGAGCTGTCACTTTTCTGACTTCAACTTATGCCATGGGCCAAAAGCTGATCTTAATAATTGTGAATTTTCACAATCATACCTGAAGATTCTGGCCTATATCTTTAAATATTTATACTTGGCTTTATATCTTAAAGGGACACTGGTGAACCAGATCTAAATAGTGGGCCAGATCTTCATCAAAAGCTCCATTGACTTCAGTAGAATACCATTTGGGTGCTGGGATCCTCAAGTATAAATTAGCTAGTAGGACAGGAGCTTTAGAGATGAACAACCATCCACCTCTAATTTAATTGTTCATAAAACTTTAAAGCTCCTCTTCTGGCACTTCACCTCAAAATGATCAAATTATATTATAACCTCTTGTATTATAAACCTTGCATTCAAATAGAATCATTTGTAATGGCTGTAAGGTAATGCATTAAAAGCTTGGATTTTAAGAACCATTCATTTAGATTAATAGAATTAAAACATTGTGGGTCTTTTTGCATGAGTTGCCACTTTGCCCTTTAATGAAATCTGTACATTCATTCTTCTGGATTTGTTGATGATAGCACTACAAATCTGTTATAAAAGTATCTGTGTGCATTTTGTTGTTCAAAATTTTGTTTTTGGGAAAAGCAAAATACAGTTATGTTTCAGGCATTTTAGTCTCTGTCTGATTTAGAAACCAGTGATGTTTGGAAGTTAACGCCTATTTAAAGGGCTCTCCAACAGTTTTGTTAAGGGCATGAAATTCAGCTCTGTTTACCTGGCATTATTTAAAGACAAACCTGATAACAGATGTGTGAAAACATCTTGCTGCATTCCCCTTTTATAGATTCACTTAGCTTCAAAGATGACAAAAGACCAATTTAGATCATAGGCTGGGTGGCCAAAATTATGGCATTCAAGAGCCACACAAATTGATTATTAAACCTTCAAGAGCCACACTGAGGTGGCTAGCACCTCTGCTTAATATGTAGAAGGTCCCGGTTCAAGCCCCAGGGGGTCAGACTTGATGATTTCATGAGGCCCCTTCCAACCCTATGATTTGATTCGATTCAGCAAAAAGCTCAAATGAAGCCCATATAGCCATATACTTTTACCTACTAAATTCATTTGCTGATGTTCTTCTGCAAGCCACACTTTTTCATTTAAGAGCCACATATGGCTCCTGAGCCACAGTTTGGCCACGCCCGTTAGAGTCCACTCATTGCCTTTAAGTCAACTGGTTGAGAAAGTATGTCATACCTTCAATTGATCTTATGTTTTAAGGGCTATAGGGCTAAGTTCTCCCTTGAAGTTTTGGAACTTCTGAGTGTGTTTCAAAGGCCAGAATTTGGCCCTGTAAATTAAACCTTTTCAACTCATCATTTGAAGCTTGACATAAAAATGGTCAGGCCAGATGCATGTTTTATTATATATATATTTTTTCAGTTAAAAGGCAAAAAAACCCAAAACCAAACTGGGCCAGAGATGCTTCCCTACAGAAGTAAAACTTGTGTACTGACAGGAAATTCCTTATGTCTTATGTGGAGTTTCCATCTAATTCTTCCATTTGGAGGACAGGCATGAGATAGGGTTAAGCCCTCCCCACCCCATAATCGCACAGCAGGAAAATCATCTGCATGGGGGCCCCATGTCTCCTCACAGCTTCATGTACCATTTCTTCCTCTTATGGCAGTACAATCCATTAGGAGCCATGATCTCAAGCTATCTCCGCTGGCTGCTTACAGCCCTTCTAGTGGTAGGGATTCACTGTGCAGAGAGGGAAAATTCATGTAAATTAATGCTGACCTGCTTTGTTTTGTCTGGTTCTGTGAAATAAAACATTAGAACACAATTAAGTCTTCACTCTATTAACTAGTTAAACCCAACATTCTTTTGTATCTGCCCTTAAAACAGCAACATACTTCCCAATGTATAGCTTTTGTAAAATTTAGTGGCTTGTATGACATTCCACCAGGTAAATCTAAATGTGATGAATGTACACTCAGCTGATGGTGATTTTTCTGGTGAGCAGCTCAGGTCTTCTTAAAATGGACAAAAACATGGAATGCAAGCATTTTGTTTTCCTTGTTTTTCCTTGTGCAATTCCCCACCATTCTGTGACACAATCCACTTCACAAAAATAGATTTGAGGTAGAAATCTGGATCCTCAATTTTAAATGACAGAAGAGGTGGAAAGAGACAGCATTGGCACGGTAATATCTGCTATTGAACAAGCCTTTGCCAGTGGAAGGGACAACCTTTCAAGCTTCACTTAGGTGTTCCTCAGGGCTGCACCTCAACTCTGTTAAGTTTGTTCCCTTCACCCATGGAAGTTGGCTCAAGAGAAGACATTACCTCACTTACCTTCTCTCTCATATCCTGAGCCTGACAGTGCAAACAGAAAAAACGGAAGGCACTCAAGATTACATGTGATTAGACAGGTTCAACATCTCTTTCCTTTTCTGGATACAGCCTATGAATAACCTTTGTATTTGGGATCAGTCATGAGGCCTAATGCTCCATAACATCTCTGAATCAGTATTAAATTTTGTCTTTGTGTGTTCCTAGTTCTTTGCAGGTAATTAGATCAATCGGGTTCCCACTGGAGCTGCAACAATAATATCACCATTTAAATGAGGTGGAAATCAGATTTTCTATCTCATGGGAAGTTGTGTAATTTGGGGGGAGGGGAATGGAGTGCAAAGAAACTTTAAAATTTCTCATGAAACAAAATCCCTCCCCATTGTTCTGCGCCAATTAAAAGATTTTCTTCCAGTTTCACTTTTATATACTATAAATAAAAAATAGCATTTAAAAGTTGAAATGAAAATTCATTTTGAAATGGAAAGTTGGTACGTTCTATTCCAAATAATTTATTTTATTGAGGAGAAAAAAAGGGGGGGGAATCAACTTGTTCCCACAAATGATTTAGTTTTTGATCAATCTGCATTTTCCAATGGAAAAGTGTTCCACTGGAAAATTCCCACTCTGCTCTAGTAACCATGGTAATCTGTGAAGTTCCCCAGAAGTCTCTTTCAATTGCTTTTATAAGTTTAGTGCATCAGCACTATTCCTTATTGTGGCTAACATATCTCCCTCCTCATGCTCAGAGCACATTTCAGCATTTTTATGGTAACTGAGTACAAACATAAAGAATCTGACCCAGGTACTCAGATCTGGCCAGAAAGTCCACAATGCTATTCAATAAGGTGAGATGCAACAATAGCTGTAAGCCATCTGTGATATTCTCTTCCTTCAGTCTCTACCGGTGTGCCACTATGTCACCCCAATTCTCCACTCTGGGGCCCAATTTACCCCACTTTGCTGTGTGAACCCCCATTCCTGCTTCAAGCTCACACCCAATCTCCTGAATGTAATGGTCCCACACCCAGTGGAAGAGTGCTCTCACTAGCCATATATGGGATGGTCCCCCAGCAAATACCCCCAGTTGCAGATACAATCCCAGGAACTTTCACCTTTCAAGGCTCAACATGCCCCCCCTGGGCCTTATAAGCTCATTTACACTTGTCCATCAATTTAACAAAGAAATTGATAAGCACCAGCTTTGCTCTCAATCAGGCCCTACACACTCTCATTTAATATTGCACTGCTTTAGATAATACAAATATAGGTTTATTGACTACAGTCAAAATAAGTAGAATCAATACAAAATCAGATAATCAGTCAAGGAGATAACCACAATCAAATAAAACAAAAGGTTGTATACTAGACTAAAATCATTATTTCAGTCATGTTCAGCTTACTCACAGGCTTGGCCACTAATGGTTTTTAGCTTGTCTCTGCCTTGTGGTTAAATGTCAGTCCTTGATATTACTTAGAAGATAGAATCCAGAGGAAGAGCCTCATCCAGTTCAAAGTGTCTCTTTTTCTTTTTAAAACCCTCGTCCCCGTAGTGATATGCTTGTAGAAGATTGTGATTGCAGTCCCCTCCTGTTTTCAGGTGATTCTTTGTGTCATAATCTTTCCCTCTTGAACCAAGGTGATTAAGCTACATTGTTCTTGTATTCATGCTTCTGCTGGGTGTGCAAACACAGATCTGTTTGTCTACCTCTATTTGAGCCATGTGAAATATATTTGGGGACATGAATTTCATATCTGAACACATGCATGATGTTGCAGGAAACATGCTACCATAACAGTAATGTAGAGCATGCCATGATGAGCATTCAAAAAACACCTTACCTGACATACTTTGCATTAGACCATACACAGTTAAATTGTAAGGGTGAACAGGAAAGGTACCCAGATCCCATCACATGGGTGTACATGGGGTGCAGTATGTCATACTGTCTTTGTGTTTAATTGATTTGGTAGTATACTGAAACAGTTCCCTTGGGTAAGCTAAGAGTAGTTCTCAGGCTTTTTAATTTTGACTGGCTGCTAGTGCTTTTGAAGGCCTAGTAAGTGGCAATTATTCAGCATGGCGCAGGAAACCCTAGTCATGTACTCTATGTCTCCTCAGAGAGAAGTGGTGGTGCAAAAACTGATACTTGATCTCTACACCACCTAGGATGGAGCAAAGCAGCTCTAGTAAAGTCCAGGACAAGGAACAAAGTTTTTGCAAGTTCCACTGGGTGTCATTCGAAAGTTGGGGCATTAGTCTTCCTTTTTGAACCAAACATGATAATAATTGAAGCAGTATTTTTGAATCTCCATGGTGTACTTTAAGACTATGTTATGTCTTAAGTGCTTTCTAAACAATGTTTAAATTGTGAGCTATCCATTTGTCAGAAGTTTAGGATGATTACTTCTGAGTAGTTCTCCCATTTTTTCATGGTGTCTTTGCTGTTTGAGTAAATGACATTTCATTGCCATACATTAATCTTTCTTCTCGCATGACATCTTCAGCATCTTGCATTACTCTGCAGTTTTCCTTTGAGATGCAGATTTAATTGCATTAAGTGGAAATCATTTTCCCAGCGTATATATGCCTGTAGCTATCATTTGGTTTTATAAACCATCTTGTATTAATATTATTCATTTATTTTTCTGCATTTATAGCATCTAGTACTAGATCTGCAAATTTAAACCTGTCTGGAAAAGTATTTCTAAGAAAACTTGAATGATTCATTTAATTTGTACATTTTGTCCTATGTTAAAAATGATGTTCACATAAAAGAAAGCTGCAGCTTTCAAATCCAAGCATCTGCCTTCCATTCATCTCTATTGCACAATCACTGACTGATCTTTGGCATTTTTTGGATGTCTTTGAATGCAACTGATGCTGAAGAGCTACTGGAACAGCGACTATCTCTGAAGTTTCTGTTTTGATGATGGCAATAGCATTGACATTGTCTCCCTTGCAGAGATTTAAATACTCAGCTCCTCTATGTCCCCTACTAGTGTTTATATAGAGGTAACTTATGTTGCCCAGAAGGGTGGAACATTCACACCTCTGAGCTACATAACTTATACCATCATAAGCAGTATCATAGATGTAGTCTTAGTTTCAGTACTATGATTAAGAATGGAAAGATGAGGAAAAGACATGCTTTGGAACACTGATGCCAAAAGGAGTTTTATATGAAGGTCAAGTGAACTATATATCCTTGTGACAAGGTTCGCCTGGCCTTGTCCAAGGGTGGGCAGTCCACCTGCTCCCAGTGGACCAAAGCAGTTCTTATTTTTTTAGTCCCCTCCAGGGAAAGAAAGGGTTTGGGGGGGGAGGAACAGTACATCCAGAGGTAAGGTGCTCCATCAGGAGTCAAATGCCTTTACACAAGGTACTCAAAGCTCAAGTCTTTAGGCAAAAAAGGGGTAAGCTATGTGGGGTAGCAGATGGGGTTGCCATCTGGGAAAGGGGAGAGGAGGAAGGGGACACAGGCCTGCCCTACCCCACTGTGTCCCAGGCCAGGGCCCTAATAGTGGCCAGGGGTTTGACCACAGGGTCAGCAGAGATCCGGCTGCAACATGCCGACCCTGTTATGGGGTTCAGTCCCGGGTATTCAGGACAAAATTCCCCTGGGCTACTGCCTTTCCCCTCTCCCTTTAGTACCTGTTTGGCCCCTTCAGCCAGGTCCTCCAGGTATTCACTTAGGGGCAAGGAGCAGAAGCCCTCCACTGGGTTTGGTGGGGGTAGGTTGGGAAGCTCTGGTGTGACCTCCATCTCCTCGGGCGGGGGAAGCTCAGGAAGCTCCGCGTGGTCCGGTGCGAGGGGCAGCTCCTCCAGGTCCTGTCACGCCAGGAGGTTAGCTTCTTGCAGAGTGAATGGTAGTTCCTCCAAATCACAGGAAGACAACTGGGCCAGGTCACGGCAGTCTGGGTCTTCTGGGGAAAATTTGGAGTTCCTGGACTCCAACTCTTCCCCCAGTCTGTCACCCCAAGTGGAGCTGACACCTCCTCAGGGCCCCCAGCCATGGGAGGCCCAAGCCAGCCATCCTGGTACTAGGACGGGGGCGCACAGGTAGGCGGTGGTTCCTTCATTGGGAGGAAGGGCCGGGGCTGAGGAGCCAGGAGGGAGCCATCCTTCCTCTTCAGTGGCCAGGGCTGGACTGAACTCCCTGGCCTGTCTTTTATACTTCCTGCCCCACCCCTTGAGCTCCACTTTGACACACAGCTGCCTGGCGGCCATTTTGCCTCTCCTGGGGGCCACCATTTTGCTTCTTCTGGGGGCAGCTATGTTGCCCCTTTACAACCCTGTAGTGCCGTATTTTCATATGTTCAGTATTGATTATATAACATATAGTTAGTTAATTGAATTTTAAAAAAAGCAATACTGAATTTTGTAATTCAAAATTTTTATTAAGAGCTGATTCAAAAGAAACAATAGACTTTTTTGTCTGGAGGAAATATGACTGGACTCATGAGTTATGTGCTATGTGCAAGGTAAGGGGATTAAAGTGATGAAAGTTTTGTTTTCAAATCAGCTGTAAGTAAAATCAATGTTTTTTAATACAGCAAAGTTTACTTTGATTGTATGTTGTCCACCAGCCAGCATTGTGGCAAACTTGATGTTTCTGATGGATATGTTCATATATTGTTTGAGTTCGCTTTAAGATTCAGGATGCCTGAATCAGTGCTGGATTAACCAGCTTGGGGGCCCCAGCCTGCCCCCCCACTGCAGGAGACCCGGCTGTCCCCAACCATGCCCATCTGGGCTGCACAGGCCGACCCATGCCCCCCCATTGCTGGGTGGGGGCCTGGGTCCTGACCACATTTCTACCCTGGCCCATTCTGGCCCCTCTACCAAGGAGGCTGGAGGGCCAGCTGTTAAACAGTGAGCCCTAAAAGGCCAAGGCAGGAGCAGCAGAGGCCTTGTCAGCTGCAAGCAAGCTAGCCACGACCTTCTCCCTGGTAGAACAAGCAGGTGGGCCAGCTGACCCAGGGTGGGGTGGAGTGCAGAGCACAGCCTCTGGCCCAGGGCCCTGCCCCACCTCCCCACTGCAGCACCAGCAGGGTATGAGTGCTTTTAGTGCTCCTGCCCTGCAGTGGGGAGAGTGGATTATCGGGGGTTTAGGAGCTGGAACCCAGGGCCACCTTTTTGGCTGGAGCCCAGGGCTTAAGCCCCTAAAGCCCCTTTGATAATTCAGCCCTGGCCTGAATGCATGCACATGTGACCATGACATACGATTAATTTTCAGAAAATGATAATCCCAAAGATTTTTAGCCTGCATGGCAGACATACTTAATCACACATATCAAAAAATAACTGCACACACTGTCCTCAAGGTAAATGTCCTTTCCTCACAATTTTTTTTGACAGCTGCCCTGTCAAAACTGCCATGTCAAACTGTCAGCTCTGTTACTAGACTAATGTAAAATGAAATCAAATTATAAAGGAAATAACAGCATCCCAGCATCATCCAAATGACATCACCACATCCTCCCCTCAAAAAACCTCAGAAATTCCTTTTTATGACTTTCCAGTATTTCAAATCCATAAAGCAATACATTGCAGTAAAGCGATTTTTTCCCCCAGTAATCTTATTTTAAAGTTTTCTTACATGATAACAACATCAGTGTGGCTTCTTGCTAGTGGCAGTGCCGGAGAACTCCCTGAGGAGGAACTTAGCGAGTTTGCAAGCACAGATGGAATTTCATGTTGACACAGTGAAGAACAATGTTCTGAGAAATAAATGACTAATCTGAGGAGACCTGGAAGATCCAGTCTCAGTGAGTATGCCCACCTTGTAATGTTAACAAAAAAGCAGCTCAAATCTTTAAAATTGAGACTCGAGAGCAGCCTCTTTTAGAATGAGAAATGCAAGACACCCTCTCGCTGTTAACGCCGTTAACTTGACTCAGGCCCTCCTTATCAATCAAGCATCTATCACCCTGGGTGCCTCTTATGATCATGATGAGAGTTGACAGAGCGATTTGAGACTGGTATAAGTCAAAGCAAATTTCTATGTATTACAGGGTAAGGGAATAGGGAACTATTATGTGGCTAATTTACTCCCTATTGCATTAAGTGTACAAGAGCAACTCAAAATCAGATCACTGTACAGTTACATCAAAAGATCAAACACCATTGCAGACTGGCACAACAAAATAAACATAGAACGTATTGAACCCCTGTTAAAACCTTCCCCTTAACCACCATGTTCCTCCCACCTTACACCGTGACCACAAACCGTGCAGATAAGTGTCTCCCACTGGAGGTGAAACCTCTCACAAGCTCCCAGGGGACCAACTCCCGTACCACAGGCTCACAGAGAGAGCACGCCTTCTTTCCATAGGTGAGTACCTGTCACCAGTCACGTGTAAACCCACTATCTTATGTATTGCCCCAATAAAACCTCACAGTTTTCTTCGCTTGATAGCGCCAAACAGCACCCTGACAAGATCCGGCCATCAAACTCCACTGGTCCGGCTCTCCAAACATGGCTCGTCTTCTTCAAGCCTTGCAGGCTCAGGGGTCCTTTTCCAGAAGTCCTTCACCCCACTATCAAAGTTTGAAAACAGAGCCAATCTTCAGTCACACAGCCCCAGGCTCTGAGCTTTGGGGTCTTCCTCACCGCACGTGTCTGCTTCAGAGCCTGCCAGGAGATCTCTGCCACGTCTGATCTCCTGATTCTTTGAACCTGGGGTTCAGCCCAAACACCAGTCCCAGAGACTCTGAGGCTCTTTCAAATGAGTATACGGTGATGGAGCAATGACACGCTTCCTCAGGAAACTATTGGCACAACAGGGCCTTCCTCAGACCAGAGTGCCACAGGACCAATGTTCACCGCAGGAGTGTCGCTGCCGTGGGGAAGGGCCCAGGCCCTGCCCCATGACTGCAGGCCATGCCCCTGGCCAGGGACAGGGCAGGGAGTGGCAGCTGTGACCGTGGGGCTGCCTGGCCTAGGAAGGGGCCAGAAGTGGCCGCCACCGCCACAGGCAGCTGGGACCCAGATCTCTGGCCCGATCCGGCCGGAGACCGAGAGAGAGGAGCCATGCCAGGACCTGGGGCACTGGCGTTGGGATTCGGGGCACGGGCCCCATGTGCCAGGTGCCAGTGACGCCCCTGGTTCATTGCTTCCTTCTCGGATGCAGAGATGACGCAGGGGGCCCCGTCTCCTCAGAGGACTCCATTTTTATACCTCGAGCACCCACCAATCAGACCACTCTCTTTTCGCGCCAAGAACTACCTTCCCTTCAGTTATATGAAGAAGGTTTTTAGAGAGAGCAGAACTTTCTGGGGAGCATTCTTCTCCTCCCACCCATCGCAGTTGCACACAGCTCTAATGTCTCAGCACACTACAGGCTGTTGCCGGGCAGACTTTGCCTCAGCAGTAAACCACCGAACAATCACCCATTGCTGGGGTGGAGTGCCTTAAACATAAACTCCCCAGTATAACAGTCTCAATTACACTCACATATTACAGAACAGACGTAAAACATAACAGATACCAGAGGGGAAAACAAAATAACCCTAACAGTAACACAGATCCTGGTTTCTTTTTTTGTGTGTGTTAGCTTTACAGTTCTAATGGGTATTGTACTGTTATAAGCAAAAATCAAACGGAAGAAAACAGGTGCGCTATGGATGAATATACAAACAAATGAACGGCAATATTTTATTCTCCATTCATTTCACTGATCTTCCTCTACCACATCATTTGGACAAAACAGTAATATGGGAGGCCACAAGGCCACTTCAAAGCAATAGTCTGCTAATAACCAACCATGCTTCCAGCAGCATGGGACAAATCAGCAATGTGAAGGCCTTTGTTGCTCTCTTTTATCACTTAACCCAGGGAACAGTCACTACACAATTTTGCTTTTGCTGGCAAAGTGACCTTCTTGCCCCACTGCTAAAATGAATCTCCACCCCATTGATATTGATTTCAATGTACAGTTCAATCAACAGATGAAACCTAGAGTGTTGAATTGGTGTGGCAAGGTTACCAGATTTCTACATATCGGGCACTGGGAAAGCTCCATGATTCTTTTGAATACTGTGTACATTTTTCAGAAACACTGAATATGCTTTTACCATGGGGTTGCTAAGGCTTTGATAATGGAACTAATCACGCTATTCAGGTCTGAGCTGTGACACAATAGTGATGATGGCACTAATAGCTTATTGACTGGCTCTGGCTGAGCAGTCTGTGAAGCATCATTTAATCACCAAAGAATAGCAATTCAAACTACGAAACAAAGGTCAATGACTAATCCAGAGCCCAGATCTCTTTTTTTTCCCCCACAAAGAAGCACAAAGTGAAACAAAGTATTAGGATTATTATAGCCAGGTGTGTTAATAACAGAAACTGTACACTTCATCCAATAAGGTTTATTAAAGCCAATAATCTACACTGAACTTTTCCATAAAGATCAACACATTACACCACCAGCAGCATGTGTCAGAGACAAGAATCTTAAAAGAAATGCTTCCTGATTATTACTTTAAAAGTTTGTCTCAATGTCAGAGTGACTTTAGTGGGGAAGAGAGAGAGAGTTTTTATAACATGAAATGAGTTGTAAATCTAATTGGTGAAACTCCACTAATACCACTTTTTTATGCTCACTGCTTGTGACTATCTCAATGTCAGCAACGTGACTTAGCAACATGTCATGCATCTTTTGGGTCGATCAAAGCTGACTTTAGTCTTCAGGCAAAACCACCATGTTCACTTCAAAATTTTCAGAGCTTTTCTAACCCCTATCTGCTTTCATTTAATCTATAGTGTCTTGTTGGCTGAGTTTCTTTAAAATGGAAAAGCCAGATCATTTCACTTATGAGTTGAAGCATGCCATTTTGATGAGTACTCCAGCTTTCAAAAAGCATTTATCATTCTCTGAGTACACAAAATATCAGATATGGCAAAATATCAGACTTTGCTAGGTCACTTAGCCTCTTTGGGTATGTCTACATTGGAGGCTGTGTTAAGTTAACTTAACAGGGTTGACGTTAAGTCGACCTTGTTAAGTCAACTTAGAGAGTGCACATTCCAAACTCCTGTAGACTGCCTACGTCCGCACTGGTAGCTGCTAGGTCGACTTAAGGGCTATGCCCCGTCTATATTGGCTTAAATTGGCTTAATAAGGTTGACTTAAGTGTTAACTCGACCTTAAGAGGTGGTGGTATTAAGGAAGCACTTAAGTCAACTTGATAATTCCCAGTGTGGATAGAACTTTCCTTAGGTCAACTTAAGGAAGCTTAATTTGACCTAAAGCTTCAATGTAGACATACTCTTTGTATCTTAGTTCCCATTTGTACAATAACGATAATAATATCCACTACTTCACAGTGGTGCTGTGAAGATTTATGCATACTACTTATATGGATGCCATCACTATAGTGTTTTAGCACCTCATGCTCTTTAAAGTAAGTATAGAAGGTAAATATGTTGCTTCCATATATTGTAAGTCCTCTGAAGCAGATGCAAATCTTTTTCCTCCATGTTTGTATAGTGTTTGTGCCTGGCATGCTAATCAAGTGCTTCTTGCTGGGTACTATAGTACGAATTAATAATAATAACTAACCAGAAGCCAAATTTAATTTTCTCCCATTTTGAACACTTAATTGCAGAAATATAAAAAGATCCTCAGCTGGTGCAAACCAGTCAACTGGCATAGCTCAATTGGCTGCAGTGTAACTGTGTCGATTTACAGCAGCCTGAAGCTTGGAGCCCATAAAGAGCATCTTAAGTTATAAATTTCCACACATTTTAAAATTTATATACTTTTCAGAGATCCAATCCAATGTGTTTGTTTCAGTTAAATTCATTCATTCATTTATTTTAGGGTGAAGGGGAGATTCGGAAAATTAGTTAGTTAGTCCCCCATTAGTTATTATTAAAATAAGTGCCCCTGAGCTAAAACATGAGTAATCTCTTTCCTCTTTTCTTCTGGAAATTGGAGGTTTTATAATAGCATATCTGACACAATGGTAATGAGGGATGACGAGGGGTGGCATTGTAATAATTGGCAGCTTGCGGTGACCAGAGCCATTTACCTGAATTATTTATATGTTAAAACTGACAGGAATTTCATAAGAGCAAATAAGGCTAGTCTAGAGGGTGTCATTCACATGATGCAATCACACGTCTGACTGACTGGGGGCCTCATCTGCAGCTGATGCTTTAAAAACCCCTGGGAAGGGTTTATTTCATGACAATCACACACCCTTTGTTGTACCTCATCACAGTTTGATTATTCGTTCATCATCTGGATATCACTCTTGGCCAGAAGTGCTCTTACATAAATAGGAATGATTCAATGCAAGCTGTTTGTTTTAAAATAATTCAGAAGCACGTGAGAATACGGTGCCACATGAGAGTGTTGCATTAGAATAGGAAATTCTCTCTCTTTCTTTTGTTCAATAGGCTTTGCTTGTCTGTCATTTCTCACTCCAGGGGCTCTTGCACATTAACCCTATTGCTAGGTACTGAAGCGCCAAGAAAGAGGTGCTTTTTATCGTCATACACACAGTCTATGGCTCAAGAAGCAAATAGCATCCACTGCAAAGCCTAGTGGGCTGGCAATTTTATTCCAAATGCTTCAGTCTCACTAGAAAATCAACAAGGAAGCAAATAAAATAAATACTAGCTCTATAAGCAGCTGAAATTCACTGCCACCTAATGACTCATCAAAGGCCTGTCAGAAAAGAATGAGTGGTTTCTTTCCAATATCTTGGACAGTTGCTTGAATTGCAGAACACACACCATAACTGACAATCTCCATGGTTGGCTCAGCAGGGAGCCCGTTCAGCATGGAGACTAAACTGCTTTCTTAACTGGCACTGTAGGACAGGTTTGCCAGAGACATCTGGGCAAGACTGGGAGGTGTTAGTGATGTATACAAGGCACTGGAGGGAGATCCCATATGGCATATTGCATACAGTTCTCATCCCCCATGTTTAAAAAGGATGAATTCGAACCGGAACAGGAGCAGAGAAGGGCTACAAGCATGCTCTGTGGAATAGAAAACCTGCCTTCTGAGAGGAGACTCAAGGAGCTTGGCTTGTTTAACCTAACCAAAAGAAGGTTGGGGGGTGGTATGATTGCTTTCTATAAATACATCAGAGGGATAAATATCAGGGAGGGAGAGGAATTATTTGAATACAGTGCCAACGTGGACGCAAGAACAAATGGATACAATTTGTCCTTCAGGAAATTTAGGCTTGACATTAGATGCATGTTTCTAACCATCAGAGGAGTAAAGTTCTGGAATAGTCTTTCAAGGGGAGCCATAGGGGAAAAACATAACTGCCTTCAAAACTGAGCTTGATAAGTTTATGGAGGGGATGGTATGATGGGATGACCTACTTTGGAAATTGACTGATCTTTGATCTTCAACTACTGGTGGTGGATATGCAAGTGTCCTAAGAAGGGAGGGTAAATGGGGTGGGTTCTGAGTCTTTCTTGGGTGATTGTCTGCTGAAACTTGTCCACATGCTGAGGATTTAACTGATCACCATATTTGGGGTTGGGAAGGAATTTTCCCCCAGAGCTGATTGGCTAAGGCTTTGGAGCTATGTCTACACTTATACTTCAATCCAATTAATGATGATTAATTCAAGTTAAAGTATTGCATGACTACACTAGCTTTCCTTAGTTTGATATAAGGACCTCTCTCAATTCAAAATAAGGAAAGGTAATTTCAAAATGATAAAACCTCTCAAATTCAAAACGACAGTTGAATCAAACTTATTACTTTGATTTAACTAAGGGTAGCTGTGTTAATTCAAACTAACAATTAGTTTGAATTAAAACATTTTTCCCTTCTTTTTCCCAGGGTGCCTTTCTTTTTCTATATATTGGGAGGGGGCATGGCCCTTCTTGGGGGCCATGTTGCCACACCTTCCATGATGCCCCTCTCCTAAATCGAACTAGCAAGTCCTGTCCATGGACATGCTAGTTCGATTTGGGTTTCTAGTGCAGTCATGTTAATTTGATTTAACTTAATTTGATTTAATGATTATTAGTTCAATTTAATTATCTCAGTTTAAGTTAATTTGATTTAACAATCTAAGCATAGACATAGCCGGGGTTTTTTTTTTACCGTCCTCTGTAGCAATGTTTCCTCTAAGGTGATGATGCAGCTGAGCAAGTTATGGATGAAGGTGAGCAAGTTATGGATGCAGCTGAGCAAGTTTCCCACCCATTCCCTGACCAATACCAGGCCTCTTCCTCGTTGCCCACCAGCTTCCTGAGCACCCCCGTAACTTGCTCAGCTGCATCATCAGCTTAGAGGGAACACACCTGATCTGATGATTTATAATTCCCTGATTTTATTTTCCTCTCATCCTGTAGGTTCCCCTATCTTCAAAACACCTGACAAAGTGGAATTTTCTCCCACAAAAGCTCATGCGATAAATCTTTTAGTCTTTAAAAGTCCCACTGGATTCCATGTTTCTTTTGTGGAACTAGATTAACACGGCTACCCCTTTAGAGCTTTACAATATTCCATGTACTCATGATCCATCATCATCATCCAGGTAAAATCACAGGATTTGAACTTGTACAAAAAATGTACATTTCATGATAAGCCAAAGAAATTACTCTAATACCTTGGAAGCAAACAGAACAGTTTTATAGATGCAGATCTACCAACCAACATTAAAAAAAAAATCTTCTTAAATCAACATTTTCTTGTCACTAAAAAGAAACTAAAATCAAAGGAAGAAATAAAATCTGTGGTATGTTTAGAATTCTTGGGTTCCCAACATTAGTAAGGGAAATACTTTAATGCTTTAAGCAGATTTTTTTTTTAAAAAAAAAGTTCCCTGTCCCTGTGCTCACGCACAGCTTAGAGGAAACACTGCTCTGTAACATGCGGCAAAACTCACCAGCTGGTGAATTCTCTGTATCTTGAAGTTCTTAAATCATGATTTGAGGACTTAAATAATTCAGTCATAGGTTAGAGGCTTATTGTTGGAGTGGGTGCGTGAGGTTTTGAGGCCTGCGTTTTGCAGGAGGTCAGACTTGATGATCATACTGGTCCATTCTGACCTTTGAGTCTAAGAGCATGTTATGATGCTGATAGTCAGAGCCATAACTATAGCGGGGCCAATGGGGCTTTGCCCAGGCGCGCCAGAGTGGCTCAATACAGCTGCTCTATTAAAGAGTGGGTTTTGCGGTGTCGGCTCCAAGCTCTGCTAATGGCAAGGGACACGTTCCGATTGGAACGCACACCAGGCAGCAAAACAGAGCATTACGGCTCTGCTGATAGTGTTGCTGCCACAATGTGCCCATTCTGTAGGTAAAGCCAGAAGTGCAGTCTCCCCCGATTTCAACACCAGAGCTTTCCAAATTTTGAGTTTTCTATGAAAGTTTTCATTGAAAACTACATTTGTCAATGAAAAATGATGCAAAATTCTTGACTGCAAAAATTCAAAAGGCTTTGACAGGTGTGGCACAATACCCTTCTAAACACTAAGTTTGTTTACTCTGAGTCCCTCTCCAGACTACTACAACTTTTAATCATGAATTTATAACTGGTGGGCCATATGGTCACCTTAATCAGTTATCAGTAACATGTAATCTGTATTGATACAGTGGCTTTTCTGTGTTGAAACCATTGTCACACCTACTATTCAGGTCAGGGCTGCACTGTTTGCCCTTTTCCGGGGCTGTCAAACTGAGATACTCAAGTTACTTAAAATAACTTGCATGCCACAGTTTGAATGCATAACTCCCAGCTTGCCCACTGCGCGGAGTTGAAGGGGTGGAGGGTGTCCCTTCGACTCAGCACTACCCAGTTGCTGGGGTGGTGTTACAGGATCAAACTTCCGGACTGGCTGTGTGGATTTTACAGACCTGAGCAGTTGACCAGGAAGTTCAAACTGACAGCAGTGAATTTGCCACTGTCTGTGAAGACATGCCCTAACAGTGCTTTTATCAGTGCATTCCAGGGAAACCTGGGCAACTATTTAACACTTCCTTAGCAGAAGATAAAACAGAGAACTTGCAGCAGGAGCTTGTGCAGTGACACCCTTTGGAATATCTTACCATAGAGATAGCTCGAAGCAAGCATGATTGGCCAAACCAGTTGCATAAACATGGACATGTGATTGTCTGCGTGACAAACAAACATTGTGTTGAATTAGTTCAAGGAAGATACCCATACAACAGCCTAGGTCATTGGATATGGCAATACATGGTCAACCACTATGGTTACTAAACAAGTTCTGCCCATGGAATGTGCAAACACAACCCATATTGACAACAAAATTGTCAATAACTGATTGCAAATGGATTAAAAGTTGTGATTTCCATAGGGCCTAGAGAAGCCCAATTCCGTTCCCACAGAAGGTAGCAGAAATTTGATCAATACCTTCAAGAAGAACAGATGTTAATGCAGAGTAGCAAAACACATAACAGGTTGTATTAAAAGTTTGTCTTGAGAGTTTCTTGTTAAACTTGGTCCAAATCTAAATATCATTTATGCAGTTTATGGGAACGGCCAGTTTTCAGTACGTCAGAAAATCAAACTGCTTAATTAGGTAACTATGTATGATTCGGGTGCCTAAATTTAGACATTAATGTTTGCAAAGACTGCCTTTGCTTTCCTTCTATCTCTCTTCCTGATGCACTATAATAGCTATTCCACTTTCCAGTCCTTAGTTTTGTATTGTTTTCTTTCATCCTTTGAATGGACGAGCAGGAGTGGATGGATTGGAAGTGTTAAAAATGGAAGTGAGGAATGTTTGGATGAGGTAGTGAGGGTATGTAGTTATTGCTTAATTGAACAATGTGTTCTTTTGAAGCTTAATAAAGTCTTAGTATTTATTTCTAAATGTACATATTTGTTTTCAGCATGGAGCCTATTGGTACACAGAATTTTTTGGATGCTTGTCCAATTTTTTTTTATTGATTTTTAGCTCGAAAACACAAAACACATTATTTTATTGTGATGTAGGTCATTTTCCACATAGAATCAGTCAGGACCCTAAGCACCTATCCTTTTTTGTGCTACTAGTTTCTGTTGGTCACTTCCTTGGTTAATGTTTCCATCACTGACCGTGGAAAATGTTGCATGCACTACTTCATTATCACCACACTGACTTCTCTGTTTCTGGACTAAAACTTTCCCATGAATCACAACTGACTTTTCAAAAGCTTTTAATAAAATCTTTTGCCAGAACACATGTGAGGTTCCAGCCATACACTGTTACGATATTTGAAAAAGATTTGTTGGACATCTGGAACACAAGGTGATGATCTTTCATAACCCCTTAAGTTTTAACCAATCCAAATAGAAACAAATGCTTGAAATTTACTGAATCATGTTATTCAGAGCTGTTGTTCCCTGGGAACCAAAGTCTGTGAATTTTGATACCCCCTCCATTGGCTCATGTACAAATGGAGAAAAAAATTCTTTTCTGTACTTGACTTTCCTTTTCCTAAAGAGTTGAAATGTTTCTGGTGAGAACATAAGCATATGAAGATTGGGAAGGAGTATTACTCCATATCCATGTTGGAATAACACTGAACATGCAGGACAATTTATTTTAGACATTTACAGCCAGACCATCTTAGCTGTGATCTTGCCATATTTTACAATCTAATCAGAGAGGCTTGTATTTTCAGATCTACAGCATAAGGATTCTAATATTGGCAACTACCTTGCATATGTGTGTGATACAGTAAGTGTATTAATCTGCAAACACATTGTAGATACATTGTTCTGCTGAGGTTATTGTAGGGGTCTCAGTACAGTGAAGAAGTGCTCTTGCACATTTCATGGGCTGTAATATCTAGATTGGGAGTTAGAGGTCACCAGTTTTTCTTCAAATCATCTGAGAAAGTGGGATCTCCTCCCACAAAAGCTCAGGCAAAAAAAAAAAAATTTGTTAGTCTTTAAGTATCACAGGACTCCTTATTTGTTTGTTTTACTGAACTAGACTAACACGGCTGCCCCTTTGGATCTTGGCACATCTTCTCAGTGCAACTCACACTATCGTTACAGTTTTCATGTACAAAATAAAACTGGAACAAATTGGTAAATTAAATGGCAATAAGTCACCAGACTAGACAGCATTTCTGCAGGAACTCAAATGTGAAATTGCAGAAAGATGAACTGAGGTATATAATCTATCACTTAAATCAGCTTTTGTACCAGATGACTGTACGATAACTAGTGTAATGCCATTTTAAAATTAAACAAAAAAACAAACCAAACCAAAACAAAAAAAAGTTTCAGAGCCAATCCTGGCAATTACAGGCATGTAAGACTATCGTCAGTACTAGTGAAACAGACTAATATGACACAGATAAATATGAATATTGGGGAAGAGTGTCAATGTGGCTTGTAAAAAGGGAAATCATGCCTTGCCTCTCTGTTAGAATTCTTGGCAGATGTCAACAAACAAGTGGAAGTGAGTGAGCCAGTCAATACAATGTATTTGGGCTTTCAGACATATAAATCCATGGTATTTGCATAGCGTGAATACTGCTTGTAGTACTGGTTGTTCCTGTCTCAAAAAAGATGCATTAGAATTGGAAAAGGTACAAAGGAGGACAATAAAAATGATAAGGGGTATGAAATGTTTTCAATATGAGCAGAGACCGAAAAACACTAAAACACTGGGACTATTCATCATAGAAGAAAAAAAAACACTAATGGTGCAGGGAAGGCATATGATAGAGCCTTATATAATCATGAATGGTATGGAGCAAGTGAATAGGGAAGTGTTTGCCCTTTCATGTAACAGAAGTGATAGGGGATACCTGATGAAATGAATAAGCAGCAAGTTTAAAACAAACACACTACAAAAAGGCAACCTGTGGAATTAATTGCCAGGAGTTGTTGTGCAGGCCAAAAGTATAATGGGATTCAAAAAGAATTAGATAAGTTAATGGAGACTAGGTCTATCAGTGTTTGCCAAGATGGTCAGGGATGCAACCTGCTGCCCTATATGCCCCTAAATCTCCAATTGCTAGAGGTGGGATTGGGTTACAGGGATGAATTATGCAAAATTGTCCTATCGTGTTAATTCCATCCGAAGCATTTGGTGTTGGCTATTGTCAGAAATCAGGATACTGGGCTTAATGTACCAATGGTATGAGTCAATATGGTCATTCTCATGTTCTTATATTTTGAAACATTCATATTAAAATGTTAAAATATTGACAAGAAAATAAAAAAGGCAGAAACTAAACAAACAAATACCAAGCACTACATCAGGAACATAGAACCACTGAAGTTCTTCCACTTCAGGGCTCTGATGATGCCTAATTTGTGCCACAACTATGCTCAGGACAGTTACTATGTACTGGTTGTGCAGTACCTTTACTACACCATGGAAACTCTCTGAAGAAAGTTTACCCTGATGTGTGTAATGGCTCAGGAAATATATTTATATGCACTTTCAGCTAACTAGTTTTCAGAACAGTAAGTATCCAGGACATTTATCAAGGATATAAAACGTCATGTAAATACAATGAGTAAGTAGGCTTCATTGAAGCTATGTTGATTTACAGCAGCTGAGCATCTGGTCCAATCTACTGTCAGTCATATCCAGAGAACGAGCATGTAGCTTTTGACAGGTGGGTAAAAAGATTAGTATCTGCATGTCACTGGATGGACTGTTCCTCACTAGTGGTCACTGAATGAACAAACAACAGAAGAAAGCCAAAGTTATTTCTCCATAGCCAGTGTATAAACAGGTAGAAAAAAAATCAAAGCTCTCTTCTTTCCGGGGTATAATACAATGTCCCTTCACACTGAGACTAGACTTTTCTTTACACCAGGCCTTTTTTCCCCCCGTTTGTCTCTTCTGTTCTTGGCTGTAGGCCCTGTAGTTTAATGAACCCCAGCTGTTGCCACTTAACCCTTCCTGATCTGTTCCTCAATCCCTGTAGACTTATCAGGAAAACTGGGTTGTGAGCTTTGCACCTAGCTGGATAACCCAGGCCAAGTTACTTGGAGGTCTCCCAAGGTACAGAAAGGAAGTATACATCATACTGAGATGATGTTTCCCTATCCCATATATCAGTGTACTTTTTAAATATTAACAGCTATATTTACATCATGATCAAGATGAAATAAGCAAGAACTACTCTATTTTTGGTTCAGTAAGAGGACCATATTGTCCCTAAGTTAATTGAAAGAACTGGAACTGGAAGTTACTGGGTCCACACTAGAAAGTCAAATCGAACTAGCATGTTCAGGGACAGGACTTGTTAGTTCGATTTAGGAGAGGGAAACCATGGAAAGTATAGCAAAATGGCCCCCTAAAAGGGCCATGCCCTCACCCAATATATGAATAGAGAAAGGCACCCTGGGAAGGAGAAGGGTAAAACTGTTAAATTGAAACAACCATTAAATCAAAATAGCACGTCTGCATGGCATTATTTCGATATAACAGTTTTGATCTAAGCCTCAGTGTGATTTAACATGAGGTTTTATTGAATCGCTCAAACTTTCCTTGTTTTGAAATGATGGAGCTTGTCTTTTGATTCAAGAAAATGTCGTGGGACCTACACTTTTTAAAATTGAAATAACCAGCATTATTTCAATTTAAAAGGTGTGTGTGGATGTACCCTATCTATTCTTCCTCCTGCTCATAACTTGTCAGCAGTGACCGTAGCTTGCTTAGTTCCCTTCACTCTTCATTTCCAGTAAGGAATCTTTTCAGCTTTTTTACCCTAGCATGTTCGAGCAGACCATCTTAAAGCCACAGTGCCAAGTTCTTGTTGGTTGTGCATTTACTTGTTAGTGGTAATTAGAGCAGGTCAAAATTCTCCAAAGGTTTGATTCTTCCAAAAGATTTCATGTGAAATTATGACATACATTTAAAAAACCAGGGGCAAAAATTAGATGAAACGTTCACAGTTATCATTATTTGTGTTACGTGAGTACCTATGAGCTCTAGTTGCAAATCACAACCCCATTGTCCTAGGGGTTGAACACTCCTTAGATTTTGACCACCTCTCAGCTGATCAAAGGAGTCAGAATTCAGTTATTTTGGTGCTCATTTTCTGCCACCCCCTTTTGTGTGTGTCTTGTGTTTTACCAGCTCCAGCAATGCAGCCCATTGTATCTTAATTATTACTGTTATTATTGCTTCTTATTTTTTAAGATTTTGTTTACTTCCATGCATAACAGAAATCTGGAAAACACAGTCATTTAGGTGGTGTTAACTCATCATTACTCAGGGCATACAATGTCCACCCCATATTGTGGGCTGCATAACAGTGAGGACTGATATGCTTATCTTTTGTCAGTTGTTTTATGCTGAATGTACAAAAGATTTTTTTCTTTTTCTTTTTAATGTCCTGGATTGCTGCACCTAACTGTTAAGCTTGGCTTTCATCAGCCCTTTAAGCATGTGTATGGCTAAAAATATTTTCCTTTATGGTGAATTCTGTATTTCCTTGTTGACTTGTGTGTCTTTTGGAGGTATGAATCAGCACAGCAGACACTATGGCTCAGTACAGGCACTGTCTAAGAGAGAACAGGTCATCTACTGAAAACAAATGCCGAGTGACTATTCTTTCCCAGTGAGACTAATCCATATCAATTCTAACTGAGGTTTCACAGCCTGCAGCACATCAAAGCTTCCTTTCCAAGGAAGACGTCAGCTTTGGGATTAAGAGCTAGTAAGCCTTGCCTTTGATTTTACCCGAGTCACTACCTACAGAAACTGTTTTAACACCTGCATTGGGATGGAAATCAGTTCAGAAACTCAAGGGACTCACTGAGTTGTACACTTTGAAATGGAAAAAGATAGGTCCCACTTCCATCACTCAGATATCTTTAATAGAGAATCAGGAAAAAGCTCCTGAAATAGAATATCTAAATTGGATGGAGAGAGACAGACTATAGTTGTTTTTGGGTCAACATAGTCTTTCACACAAGAATAAGCCCAGGGACATCCTGAAAACAATGTATAGGCCATAGTCTAGAAGAGGTAGGAGTGGTAATGAATGAAAAGATGAAAGTGTGAGCAGGAGATGGTGGCACAATATGCTCTCAGAGAAAATAAATACAATCATATTTCCTTTCTAGTGGCCTGTAATCTCATCACAGAAACCCGATGAAAAGAAAGCATACTAGGTATGTTTATAGCTTTCCCCAACCCCAGCCATTTAAAAACTGTTTATGCTAGCTACATTTGCTAAAGACAAACCTTTTTTTAAAAAAAATTTTCAATGGTAATTAAATTTAAATGACTTACAGACAACCTCCTCCACCACATTAAAGGCATTTTATTAAGGTTGCAAAGTCAAACTCTTGGTTTTTGCCTTAATTCAGCCCCTTCGTGCAAAGGTATTATGATAATAGTCTTTAGTGACATGATGACATATTTTTCCAAGTTTCAAAGGGGCAGCAGTGTTAGTCTAGTTCAGTTAAAAAAGCAAGGAGTCCTGTGGCACTTTTAAAAACTAACAAATTTATTTATTGCATGAGCTTTTGTGGGAGAAAATCCTACTTCGTCGAACACTTTGAAGATGGGGGAACTTACACAATGGGAGGAAATAAATGCAGGGAAGTATTTTTCCATACCACCCCATCTCATTAAGTGCACAGGATGCATAGTGCTCATTTAACAAGAAGCTATTCAATGTTTTATTTTATTCTCTTTGTTCAACATATGGCCCTGGGCCTTATTTACTGTTCTTGACTGAAATCCTGCTCTCATACAGAATTATTAATTTCTATGGCACTCATCACTTTAGTATCTGACTGCTTCAGAAGGGTTAATGAATTTATCTTCATAACACTCTATGAAGGAGTGGGGTTATCCCATTTAACGGATGGGGAACTGAGGCACAAGGAGATTAAGATCAAAAGTTTCCACCAATTTTGGGTGCCCGATAGGAGATGCTTATGAGCTGATTTTTCAGACTACCAAGTGTCATATAACATGTGCTTAGCATGCTGTGTAACATTCTTGTCAAAACCAAAGTGTTTCATGGAAAAATACCAATTTTTTCAATAAAGTTTCTTTGAGGTCCAAGGCAGATTCTTCTGTCAGGCAGTCAGAAAAAGAAATGCCTACCCCGAACACCTGATCTTTTTTAATTTAAAAGAGATGTTTTGACAAATATCTATTTTGCAAAAATTTTTGGAAGGTTTTGTTTTCATTCCAGTGTGGAACAAAAAGACATTTTGAAACCTCAAAAATTGTTGCAAAACAGAATTGTTGCTCTCTGGCCAGCTCTACTGATTTCATTTATGACTGTGATTACACAGCACTTCTGCAAATCAAATTCTAAGGTCTCAAGTCTGGGACCCAGAAAGTGAGGAATATACAATTAACAACCACCTGAGAAAAGTTTTGTTTAAGTGACTTGCCCAGCATCACATAGGAACACTGAAGCAGAGTCAAGGATATAATCCAGGTCTCCAGAGTGTTCATGGAATCATAGAAACTGGAAGGGATTATGAGAGGCTATTGAGCCCAGTTCGTCTGCACCCATGGCAGGACCAAGCACCATCCCTGACAGGAGTTTATTTAAGCTGCTCTTAAATACTTCCAGTGATGGAGATTCCATAACCTGCCTAGGCAACATATTCCAGTGGTTAATCACCCTGACAATTAGGAATTTTTTCCCTATGTCCAACCTAAACCTCCTTGCCGTAATTTAAGTCTATTGCTTCTTGTCCTTTCATCAGCAGATAAAGAGAATAATCTTTCTCCCTCTTCCTCTTAACAACCTTTCGAGTACTTGAAAACTGTTATGTCACCTCTCAGTCTCCTCTTTTCTAGACTAAACAAACCCAACTCTTTCAATCTTCCTTCTTAAATCAAGAGTTCCAGACCTTTAATCATTCTTATTGCTCTTCTCTGGACTTTCTCCAATTTGTCCATATCTTTCCTGAAATGAGGTGTCCAGAACTGGACAAATATTCTAGTTGAGGCCCAATGGCTATGCCTACACTTCCCAAATTTAGCTTGAATTAACAATGTGGACTAAGTCGAATGACAGTTAATTTGACTTAACCCACTTTGTTAATTCAAACTAACTGCCCTTAGTTCAAACTAACAAAGTGGACTGAAATGTTCACACTGTGCCAAATTCAAAATGAGGATTGAACTAAGGGCTTAATTTGACCTAAAGGACAGGTCTTACTAGTTTGAACTAAGCTTCCATTAGTTCAAATTAAGGAATTCCTTAATTTGAACTAATAAAAGCCTAGTGTAGACAGAGACTAAGCTAGTTCAAATTAAACCTCCTTAATTTGTACTAACTTGCAAGTGTAGGCATAGCCAACCAGTGCAGAGAAGAGAGGAAGAATTACTTCTTATGTCTTATTTATAAAACTCCTGTTAATACATTCCAATATGGTGTTTTGCCTTTTTTTTTTTTCCCCAACAGTGTTACTCTGTTGACTCATATTTACCTTGTGGTCCACTGTTACACCCAGATTCCTTTCCACAATACTACTTCCTAGGCAGTCATTGCCCATTTTGTATGTGTGCAATGGATTGTTCTTTCCTAAGTGGAATACTTTCAACTTGTCTTTATTGAATTTCATTCTACTTATCTCAGCTCATTTTACCAGTATGCCCACACCATTTTGAATTGCAATCCCATCCCCCAAAACACTGGCAACCCCTTCCAGCTTGATATCATCCACAAAAATTATATCTGTACTATCTATGCCATCACCTAAATCATTGATGAAAATACTGAACAGAACCAGACCCAGAACCAATCCCTGTGGTTCAACTGCCTTAACCATCAGATACTCATTTTTTTTCTTGTTGACTAAAAGCATTCTAACTTCTGCAACAAAAACAAGGCTCCTTTTTCAGCACAATCCAGATTCATTCCAAGAGTAAGTCCATCCTGTGCTCTGAATGAAGTAAAGGTCCTAGTCTCCTTGCCAAACCAGTCCGTCTCTCTTCCTCCAACTCCTAGTCAGTTTCTCCTCCACTTTAGTCCCAATTGCACCAGAATTCTTGTCTTAATCTACTCTTTATTCCCTCTACCACACCCAAAGTCTTGCTTACGTTCACTGTCTATTTGATTCAGACAACATCCAGTTCCATGCTGCGTGGGTGCCTGGAAAAGTTCAGCTTTGTGACAGTGGCCCTGGGCTGCACTATGTTCAGTCACTCTGTGGATGGTGCACATACAACTTGGTCACAGACACAGGAACTGAGAGATGCTCAAGTGTTCTTAGGGATGATAGACTCTTTTGGAGTTTTTAAGTGTTAAAATCTAGGAAACCTCTACTGAGAAACACAATTTTACTGAAAGTTTATAATTTGCTGTCACAGAGACAGCAAAAGGCACATCCTTACACAAAGACCAAGCTCTGCCAAATTTGAAGTCCATATTCCGAAGCAAAGGTGGCAGTGGAGCTTTCAATTAAACTAGAATATTGTAATGTGGACAAAACTGTATTTTTTCCTTAGCATAAGGCTGCACTTTGACATACAATCTACATGTGATTCCTACCTCAGAGAGATACTTTCTCAACAAGCTTGTGTACTAAAAATATAGTGTATCTGCATTACATTGGACAGTGGCTGGGGTAGCTGCCTGAAATATGTACCCAAGCAGTCCAGTTGGGTTGTACTCAGGGCTGTTACTAGGGTACAGTGAATGGGGCAGCTGTCCAGGGCCCTGCGCTTTGGGGGGGTCCTGTGGGGCCTGCAATGCTGCCCTCCATGCTGGGAACCAGGCTAGCCAGCCAAAGGCGGTGGCCCAGTTCAGCGCTGCCTGTAACCTCCCCCCCCCCACCCCGCGCTGCTTTCGGCTCTGTGCCAGAGCAGCAGGGAGGGGGCAGGAGCTGGTTCGGGACCTGTATTGCTACGTCCCCACCACGCTGCCTCCTGCCTCCTCTCCGCTGCTCCGGCACAGAGCCAAAAGCAGTGCACATGGGGAAGGGGCAGACTGGCAGCACTGAATTAGGCCACTGCTTTTGGCTGGTTAGCCTGGCCCCTGGCATGGGACAGCTGGGGTAGAGGCCTGCCCCCCCGAGCTGGCTGGCTCCACCCTCCAGTGCTTGGGGGGATTAGTGGGGGCCCCTCAGAGAGTGATTTGCCTGGGGCCTCACACCCTCCCAAGGACAGCCCTGCTTGTACCCCAATGTAAGGGGACTGACAGCCCCTTACTGAGAGCGAATGGGCCTTTTGATTGGCCACTCCTGTCTGGAAGCAGGACTCTGAAACAGACAGCCCCAGGGCCAGTGGGAGAGGCCAGTGTCCCAGGATGGCCTGATTGATTGATTGAAAGTGCTCCCCCGCCCCCGAGCTGAAACTGCAGGCTGGACATGCCTGGGCAAGCATGGGTGTGTGGGGCCGAGCTAAGGAGGAGGCACTAAGCAGCCAGCAGCTGGGAGCCAGAGGACCCAGGAAGGGAGGCCAGGCTGAGCTGATTTGGGCAGAGCAGACCCACAGCAGCTGGACCAGCAGAGAGCCAAGTGGAGCTGAGCAGAGCAGAGCTGGAGGCAGTGACAGAGCCAGAGGTGCCTGAAGCTGGGGCAGGAGGCCAGAGAAGCCCAAGGTGCTGAGCTCATCTGTGCAGCCCCACAGCAGGAGGACCAGAGGAGCCACACACAACCCGAGCAGCAGCTGGGAGCTGGAGTTGCAGCCATCGGGAACTGGGTGTAGTGAGCAGCTGGGGAGCCATGAAGGGGGGCTGATGCTGGGAAGAAGGGCCCTGCCCCTGGAGCTTGGGGATGTGTGGCCACAGCCGGAGCCTGCATCTGGCCCCCTGGATCATCCAGTCACGGCCAGGCCTGGGCAGAGGGCTTGCAACGTGGAGGACAGACTGTGAGACTGTTCCTCAGGCCCCAGAGACTCTGTTTGTAGTGCTCCCACGCCAGGTGGCGGCGCTGGGGGTTTATTGTTCACCTTTTTCCACTTTTTTTCTATTTTCTTATTGGGTTATTCTTTTCGTTTCTGTATGCTTAAATAAATTGTATATAGTAACTGGTGGGCCAGAAGAGTGGTCGGTGTGATCAGCACCCCGGAGTGGGGACACCCTAGCCCTGTCCTGAGAGACCACGATAAGAGTGGGGGTCGAGCCCCCAGAAATTCTGGGGCCCAGCCTTGTCAGGGTTACAGAGACTCCTCCAAACAGGAGATTGGGAGGTGAGCCTTTGAGGTCAGGCAGGCCTTGGGGTAAAGGAAGTGGGAGCAGGGACTCAGATCCTTTTGCTACCCACCTTCACCGGGGTGGTATACAAAGTCTGGGAAGTTCTCCACAAGAGCGGGTCCATCCCCCCGCTTACACCAAGAAGCTACCCCTTCATGCAATTGTAAGGAAGCATTTAAGAAGTGTAAGCTTGGTCAGATGACTGGAAGGGAATCTAAAAATACTGCTTTAGCATGTAGGAGTTAAATCAGGAAGGCTAATACACAATTGGAGTTGCATTTAGTAAAGGACATGTTCAGAGCTATTTAGGAAGGCTGGGCATGCACAAGTACAAGAGGTCAGATGCAGTGCATCCAAGGGTAATGAGGGAGTTAGCTGATGTGACTGCAGAGACATTGGCCATTATCTTTGAAAACTCATGGCAATTGGGGGAGATCACAGATAATTGTAAAAAGGTAAATGTAGTTCCATTCTTCAAAAAAAAAAAAAAAAAAAAAAAAAGGAGGAGGATCTGGGAAACTACAGAATGGCCTCTGTCCCTAGGAAAATCATAGAGCAGGTCCTCAAGGAATCCATTTTGACGCACCTGGAAGAAAGGAAGGTGATCAGGAAGAGTTAGCACAGATTTATCAAGGGCAAGTCATGTCTGACCAACCTGATTGCCTTCTGCAATGAGATGATTGGCTCTGTGAATGCGGGGAAAGTGATGGATGTGATACACCTTGACTTTAGCAAAGCTTTTCATACCATCTCTCACAGTATTATTACTAGCAAGTTAAAGAAGTATAGGTTGGATGAATGGTCTAAAAAATGGATAAAAAGCTGGCTAGATCATCAGGCTAAACAGGTAGCGATCAATAGCTCAATGTTTAGTTGGCAGCTGGTAACAAGCGGAGTGCCCCAGAGGTTGCTGCTGGGGCCGGTTTTGTTCAACATCTTCACTAATGATCTTCAGGATGGGGTGGATTACACCCTCAGTGAGTTTGCAGATGAAACTAAACTAGAGGGAGTGGTAGATACACTCAGAGATGGATTTCGGGGTCAGCGAAGCAGGAGGCTGCCTAGAGTCCCAAGCATTAAGGGGCCCCATAGCAGTTGCTTGCTTTGCCTAACCTAACTCAGGGGTTGGCAACCCATTCCCCCCCACCCTCCCACCACATGAGCACAGGACTGGCAGGGCCAGAAGCTGCGCCGCTCACCCGCCCTTTCCCCCTCCGGGGGGACGGAGCAGCGCTCCCTGCCTAACCCCAGCTAGCTGCACCTCCGCAGAGGGAGGGAGGAGAGAGGTCGGTGTGGAGCTGCAACTTGTGGGGGTGGAGCCCTGGAGTGGCCACTCTGAAGAGTTCAGGCCGCTTTGCCTCTGGCCACCCCAGGGCTGAATGGGCCCAAACCAGGGCCTGAGGGGTTAGGCAGCCTCTGTTCAGCCCTGCGGTGTCCGGGGCTGAAGCGGCCTGAACTCTTCAGAGTGGGCCACTCCAGGGCTATGCCCCTGCAAGCCACAGCAAGCCACAAATCTGAGGAGGTTCAAAAAGGATGAATGCAGAATCCTACACTTAGGAAGGAAGAATCCCATGCATGCGAGACATGGGACCAAATGGCTAACCCATAGTTCTGCAAAGAATGACCTAGGGGTTACAGCAGACAAGAAGGTTTGGCTAAGAGTCAACAGAATGTCTTTATTGCCAAGAAGGCTAATTGCATATTAAGATTGCATTACTAGAAGCATTGCCAAAAGATGGAGGGGAGTGATTATTCCTCTATATCAGCAGTGATGAGGCCAGATATGAAATATTGTGTCCAGTTTTGGGCCCACCACTCACTGTAGAAAGGATGCAGACAAACTTGAAAGAGCCCAGCAGATGGCAACAAAGATGATTAGGGGACTAGAACACATGACTTATGAGAAGAGAATGAGGGAACTAAGCTTCTTTATTCTGCAGAAGAGAAAAAAAAAGGGAGATTTGATAGCATCCTTCAGCTACCTGAAAGGGGATCCAGGGAGGATGCTGCTATAGTGTTCTCAGTGGTAGTAGATGACAGAACTAGGAGAAATGATCTCAAATTGCAGTGGGTAGGTATGTTGGATATTAGGAAAAACTTTTTCACTAGGAATGTGGTGAAGCACTGGAATGGGTTACCAATGAGTTGGTGGAAACACCATCCTTAGAGGTTTTTTAAGCCTGTCTTGACAAAGCTCTGGCTAGGATGATTTCATTGGGGTTGGTCCTGCTTTGAGCAGAGGGTTGAACTAGATGACCTAAGGTCCCCTCCAACCCTAATCTTCTATGATTCTATCATTTGCCATTGCCCATGACTACATTACTATTTTTAGTGTGCTAGCTTGATGAGAGCTACCACAAGTGTGTTTCCAAGAGCTGGGAATCACACACCTAGCACCTAGAACAGATGTAGCCTGTCTCTTTCTCATTGTACAGGTAGACACTGCAAGATAATCACACCATAGACAAGCTATTTGTTTATCAAAAATCAATGGAGACAAATTCAGCTATCCTTATTAATTTTCTAGAGGGTAGCCATGTTAGTCTAGTCCAGCAAAACAAACAAGGAGTCTGGTGGCACTTTGAAAGACTAATGAATAAATAAATAAATAAATGTTAGTCTTTCAAGGTGCAAACAGACTCTTTGTTTTCCTTATTTATTTGTTACTCATTCTTTTTATGCAGATGTCTCCCAATACATAGTAGCAATTTTGCCTGTATAAGTCTTAAATAAAAAACAACAGATTAAGGACATCAAGAGCTGGCTGTCATTTCCTTAGATAACAAATACTATTATATTTATCTATATAGTGCAGTTGTTAGGCAGCATTTATGTAACCACAGGAGTATTATGCATGCTGCTGACAGGCCTTTATGCATGCTGCTGGCAGGCTTCTATTTTATAGGAAGCCATAACACTGATAATGAAGAAATGGCAGTTCACATAAGAGAAAGAGAATTCATTCAAAAGCACGAAGTGTGCATTTTATGTACTTTAGATATTTAAATTTTGAAGCCCAAATTGCTCCAAGGTCATTTCCCAAGAAATAGTGCTTGTTCCTATGGTCCAAAAATAAAATACATTTGACACAAATCCCGTGTGTTATCACTGCTTTTTGCCATTTATTATACTATGCAGCCGCAAAGCAACCATTTAAAAAAAAAAGATTCTGCACCGTTGCTGTTAAATTCCCTCACATAAGCTATCTTCAGTAAAGAATACTGCTGCTCATCGTGCCCTTACGCTGAACTCCATTCTAAACAATCTCTTTAGGACATGCTCTTACACTCACAATGTTCAAGTCTGAAGGAAACTTAGAAAATGGGGGTATACTAAGGTAAAAAATGTCAGTGCTTTTCTTTACATTAACATTTCATTGCAAGTAGGAAATGAGATGGTTTTAACAGAGCCACAGCAAGTTGAAGCTACAGAGATTTTCCCCACACTTGTACATTCAAGTCACAACAAGGCATATAAATCATACATCATATAAATATAGTTGTCTAAAATACTTTTCATTTAAAATGACTATAATGGGATTTTATTTCTCTCTTAAATTTACAAAGGAAAACAAGCTCAAGAAAACCAAAATGTGTTTTGTTTCTGGTCAAACAAGACCCAAACATTTGTTTGTTTTTTGGTTTCAACTTTGTGATTTTTCAAAAATCCAGACAAATTTTATTTGTGGGTTGACCTAAATCAATTTTTTAAAAAGTTATTATTATTCAGATCTGCCAGAGAACCCACTAAATTCATTGTTCACCCAGTTCTACTTGTCATATTTCTGAAATATTTCATACGAAACCCCAAGAGAAAACCTGTTAACTAGCGGTGTGTTCACACAGCAGTCTTATTTCGAAACAACAGAGGTTGTTTTGAAGTAAGAAATGCCACGTTCACACGACGTACCGTTGTTTCGAAACAACTTAACAATGGAGTTGTTTCAAAACAACTTAAACCCCATTTGACGAAACAGTGTTGTTTTGAAACAGCTGTTTCGAAACAATCCCGTCAGAACATGTTGTTTCAAAACAACGGTGACTCATTTCGAAATAACTGTTGTCCGAACATGCTATTTTGCTTTGAGCTTTTTTCCTTAATTCGAATTAACATTTTCTTAATTCAAATTAACTTATTGCATAATAAGGCGTTATTTCGATGCAAGTTGTTTCAAAACAACTTGTATCGAAATAACCCCCTGTGTGTGAACGTAGCCTAGGATTCAAAGCTCAACAGTGAAAATGTCCAGAGGGGTAGCTGTGTTAGTCTGTGTACAGTAAAAACAACAAGAGTCCTGTGGCACCTTAAAGACTAATAGATTTCTTCAGGATATATCTGAAGAAGTGTGTTGGTGCCCACAAAAGCTTATGCCCCAAATAATCTGCTAGTTTTTAAGGCTATTTCTCCACTAGCCAAAGCTAGTTTAAGATTAGTTCAAATGACCCTCAGGTTAGTTCGAACTAACCTCAGGCTTATAAATTCAAATTAACAATGTGCTCTAGTTCGAACTAGAACACGTTTTTAGTTTGAACTAACCACCTTAGTTCAAATTTATTAAGTTTGAACTAAGCATTAGTTCGAGTCCACATTGTGCTTAGTTTGAATTAAGCATTGGTACTAACTAGTTTGAACTAAGTGTTCCTTAGTTTGAACTAAGAAATTTCCTAATTTGAACGAAGGAAAATCTAGTGCAACCATGGGGTAAATTTGTCTGGATTAAACCTCTTTAATCCAGACTAATTTGCCAGCGTAGACGTAGCCTCAAGCTCCATTGGACTCTTGTTGTTAAAGTTCAACAGTGTACACCAACATAGTTTGGTAGGCTGCATGAACAATCTGATTTTGGGGTGCCCAAACAGATTGTAATGCACATTCAGAACATTTAAGATTTGCCCCTCAAAAGCAAAACTCAAGCTATCACGCAAAGCAACATGAAAGTACATTTTGTATGCTACTATCTTTACTAGTTATTCACTACTGTACACTGCTGCAAAACGTACCAGATTCAGCAACTTCCAAGCAGATTCAAACACTGAAATGTATAGATCTAAAGAAGACACAGGGTACTCAGTGTGAGAGAGAAAGAAACAAAGCTGGTGTTTCAGTGACAAGAGAAGGAGGGCAGGGATCAGTCACCACTACGGTATTCTTTAAGTTTCTTTCTGACCCTGTGTCCTTATCCGATGAGCATTAGAAACAAAATGTAAAGAATGGAAATAGAGACTACAGTCTAAAAGGTCACTTTAAAAGTCCTATTCCTTTGAGATTTATTTTAATTTTTAAATCTTTGATCATTCAGGAAGGAAAAAGTAGTGGCTTTGTGAGCAATAGACACAAATAAACGCTGCTAAATAAAACGTACACCAAGGAGCACAGGGGGCCATATTCTGGAACAGAGTGTACAGACCTAGTACTTGGGCAGGGAACTTGGCCAGCAGAGCTCAGAAGGCCCAGGAATGCATTTCTCAGCCCACACTGCAGTCCTTGGTGCTCACATTGACATAAACAGCTACTACAAACAGTGGGGCCAAATGAAGGAGACAGCCTCTTGATCCACTTGTAGGTAGTACGATGGCAGTGCTGTTCCCTGTGTTTTAAGTCCACTGAAACAGAGCATCTCTGGAAACATGCCTGTTTTATTGAGAGGGATAATGAATGACAGGCTAAGGAGGGGAAGCAAGCGTGTCAGAAACTCTGGTTTAAGTACAGTTTTTGTTAAGGAATAGGGCTAATAGAGTCCACTACAAACTTTTTCTCTCTCTATTTCTGTGACAACCTCCCTTCAAATGGAAAAATCTAGAGCCTCCACTGTCAGCCATGCACAGCTGTATCACCACCACTGCTGAGTCATCTGCAAACTATCTTACAAATCCCCTGTGGCCTTCCTTGTTTTTGAGAGCTTCAGTTTTGATAGGGAAAGTATTAGCTATACCCATAAAAGGCAATATACAAATAGGCATTTTATTATTAAGTCTTAAAATAATTTCAAAGTAAATTTACTTGTATATGTAGGATGCCATATGACAGACCTGGAGTCTGAGGTCTCCTAGGGATCCACAGATGAGATATAGCATGGGGCATTAGTGTGATCATTCCTCAGACAGAGGTGCAGGGAGGATGTTTAGTTGGTGAACAGGCTTAACGGCTTAAGCCTTCAACTCCTGTCTATCAGTTCACGATGTCCCAGCTCTTTGGATGAGGTCACAGTTGAACTGGTATCTTTGCTGGTAACTCTAGATCTGCATTCTTTGGGACCAGGAGTCATAGCTCCTTGATGGAAAGTAGGGTCTTCCTCTCCCCTGGGTCCCAGTCCATGACCTTGAAAGTACAGCAGTGTGAGATGGCCTAGGTTCAGCCAACATCTCACTGACCTTCCCGCAGGCCACTTCCTGCTGCACTGTGCAACTTATTTTGGGATGTGGTCATAGTTGGTTTCAGGTTTTTACTTCAAAACTCACAGTCTAGGGACAGTGCCTGCAACCTTCCAGTTCATCTTGCCCACAGTTCTTCCTCTTTCTTGTCAAGTGTCAGGAAGGTGGGGATGAGGAGGGAGAGAAAGAGAGACACTGACAGCTTGACTCGCCTCAGTAGAAGCTTCTTCTTCTGTTGCTGTAGAGCAGTGGTCATCCAGGAAATGGCCTCTCACTCTTCCCTTGCCCCCTTGCCTGCAGCTGCTGAAGCACTTTACTCTGGATTTTGCTGTAGTGAATGCTCACCAAGGCTTTCCAGGCCCAATACTACTTTAGCCCTTTCCCTGCTTTAGCTTAGTGTACAGTTTGTAAACCCCCATCACAGGGTGAAGGAGTATTTCAATCTTTCACAGTAGAGCTCTCTCCTAAGGCTTCCAACAAAGACTAACATGAATAGTGTCTTTTGTAATGTAGACACTTGTACATAGAGAACTGGATTGAGACTATTAACTCATGACATGTTGGCTACAAAACAAACAAACAAATGCTAATGACTTCTAGTCACCATCATCACAGGATTCAGAGCATGACCTAGAGGTAAAAGGACATATATCCCCTTACCAAGCCTCTGGGCTATCCAGTCCCATCAAAGGAGCATTATACAGCAAGACAAATCCTAAATAGTTAAATTATAACCCTTCTCATTTTAGATGAAGGAATTCAAAGTGATGTAAGCAATATCTATTAAGTCATCTGTATTAGGTGGCCTTTACATATTTTAGGGCATATATACAAACCTTAAATAAAGATATAATAAAAATAATATATATTTTTAAAAAGTGCCACAGGACCCTTTATTTGTTTTGCTGAAATAGACTAATATAACTACCCCTCAGGATCCTGTCACAAAATTTAATGAAAATCATGTATGCTTTCTTTTTTAAATGCAAAATGATTAGGACAACCCTAAGCCCTTCCATTCAACAACTCCTTAAAAAGAGATTGTCCCCATACTGTAACACAAATATCTACAATCTCAGGCTTTGTTGAAAGATTGGGAGAAGGAAGATCACCACTTAGGACATCATTCCATTGTCCTCCAGCTCACTGCATCTCTGGCTGTTAATTCAGGTGTCTGAATTACATCTCAACTACTGTGATGGCACATGGAGAAAGAAATAATCTTTTTGACAGTTAGGAGTCAAACCTCATATTTTTGATCCCTTAGATTTTGGGTGCCAAGCTAGAGATGACTTGGCTCTGATTTTCAGGGGGTGATGAGCAAGTTCAGGCAAAATCAGGGGTCACATTGAAAACTTTGGGGCTTTAGGGATACTATTTGTTGCCTGTCCTTTGGGCTGTCTTTGCTTCTCCTTCTGATTCTACATTGCCTTACCTCCTCCCTTCTCTTCTGGATCTACGTGGTCTTTTATCTCCTATCCAGTTATATAATGTTCCCTTTTCTCCCTTTTTTCTTCCTATTATGGGGTTCTGTGTGGGCTTTCATTTGCTCTCTGGTCGTGTTCTTATCGCTACCTGTTTATCTTGTCAGGACAGTTAAACTCATTTTGTGTCTTGATGACTATAGCTCTTCCTTTCTGTCCTTGATGCCTTTAATCTCAACCCCCTCACATCTATTCAGCCTGCTGTTATGAGCATCTTCCTAGCTCATCATTCTCACTATGTTACTCCCTCACATTTTTAAGTCCTTCAGAAGCTCTTATTTTTCTACTTCATTAAACACGAACTTATTTTCCTGACTTTCAAAGCCCTCCACAGTTTAGTACTTTCCTATCTATGTGTTTTTATTTTATTGCAAGATCACATTTAACCTTCACTTTACCAGTGATGGCAGTCTTGATCATCCAAGACCTATGCTTCCCAAAGTCCCATCTCTCACAATATAAAGACCATAAACACATTTTGCCTTTTCTCCCATCATACCCCTTTTAAGAAGAAAAGCTCCAAATAAAAAATGTGTAATAGCACCATGCTAAAACTTCACTTTTTCCATAATTCATAGAGTGAATTGCAACCTAATAATAGTCAGTTAGGTAGTGAATTGAGATTACAGCCTGGCTATTAATTACACATATCTTATTATTATACACATTCAGTCTTCCCCTCTGCCACCCCGACTTTCTTGTTGGTCTCCTCCACCTGTTAGCTTGTCTAATGGGCTGTAAGCTTGTTTGAAAAGGACTACCATTTTCTGTGTGTTTGCACAGAGTATTGTGCAAAGTATGTGCAAACTGGCTAGCTTCTAGTTGGTACCATAACATAAATGATACATAACAGCAGTAGCAGCTAGAATCATAACTGAAGTGCCAGCAGACAATTCTTCAGAGGATTCCAGCAGGTATTATTTTTCTGCTTACCCACCAGCAGCGGGTTAATGAGAAGACTGATGACAACTGAAGAATCCCTGCCAGCCCAGGAAAGTATGGCATGAGAACTATTCTCCCTGGAACTAAAATATAGTATGCAATTGGGTATAGAGTGCATGGCCATATATATCTGCTCTCCTACCCCAGATCTGCAACACATGGCAATTGTGTAATTGAAAATGGATAATTTGTAGCAGTTTCCCCCAAGGGAAATGAAAAGGAAGAGAAAGAGCAGAAAGGGATGAAAAGAAAAACAGAGGAAGAGTATATTGGTTGATGTTGAATGCCTTAAACTGGGCTGATGCAAGGTAACTGTCATCAAAGGAGCACTGCCATAGAGGCAGCTGGCCAGATTAACCTTGCCTGACTTGTAGGTCTGCATTCCAGTGTGGCACAAGGAGCCACTAATGCTGGTGATTAGAGAGATGCCAAAGGGAACTCTTGTGGGACAATAGCAAACAAACAAAAGCCAAAGTATGCAGATTGTGCTTTAGGGAGGAAAAAAAGCTTTATTTTTTTAAAGACATTTTATATTTACGCACTGTGAGGAAGCCCTTTGTCTTCTGGACAGCCAGAGCGTTAGCAGGTGAAATACATTTATGCTATTTCTTTAACATTTTTGCTTGGAAAGAAAAGAACTATGAAATAGGGAAACTTGCCCAAGAAGAGGTTTTTTTCTTGAAACTATGATTAAGCATGCTTCTCTCTCATTATATCCAGCAATGAATGATTCTTTCAGTGCTACTGTCACATGCCAATAACAAACTTTAAACAGAACCATGTGAAGAAAGGTGAATATTCCAAGGGCTGCTTTTTAACTCGAAAGAAATTCAGCTTTTATGATACTGTCCCTCTCTTGTGGGGTTTGAATGCCACATGGTGTAATATCACATGTTTTTGAGGATAATTTCTTTAAGTTTTAAAATTCTTATTTGAACTGTGTTTCAACTGAGGCAGAATGTCAGCAATGGGCAAAAAATTTTCCATTTATCCACATGCTAAATGCAGTATGGACAGCAGCAGTTCCAGATGTCATATGATGCCTGGGGAGGGGTTGGGATGTACCTTAATCTTAATCTACAGAGAGTTAGTCTTTGGGAGTGGGGGCAAAAAAGTAGTATATTCTCCACCCCTAAGCCACTTCTTGACCTCTCTTTGGGCAACAATGGAATCAGTTAGTCCCAGTCTACACTGCTGGAGAAATTCAGTGACAGTCAACAGGAGATAAGCAAGCTATGGTGAGTATCTCCCATTGACTTCCTAACTTCTACCTAACATGGCATCCCCACTATGCTGAGCTGATGGGAAATAACCCTTCTGTTAACACAGAGTTTCTTTTTCTGCAGGGGTGGATTAATGAGGTTGACTTCAAGATTGATTGAGCAGGTCTCCACTGCTACTCAAATGATCCTGCAGAATCAATTCGGCAGCACTGACAATGCTGCTGCAATATAGATATCCCCTGAGTGCCAATTTATATGTTTATGGTGTTGTAGTAGCCATATTGGTCCCAGGATATTTGAGAGCCAAAGCAGGTGAGGTAATATGTTTTATTGGACCAACACTAACTTCTGTTGGTGAAAGAGACAAGGTTTCAAGTCACACAGAACTCTGAATCAGGTCTAGGAAAGGTACTCACTGTATCACTGCTAAATGAAGTGAAGGGGTTAGCATGAGTCACCAGACTCCATTTTGGGTCCTGAGACACCATTTCAGGGACCCAGGGTAGTCACATCTCACCTGTCCTCACCATCTCTGGGTCAGTCACATGGGCCCAGAAGCATCAGATGAGGTGATGCACCATATAAGGAAACAATCCTTCCCTGACCAGGTGAGGTGACCAGACATATAAGGTATACAGCCCCGACGCTGAATTATGATTGGCTCTACACCCGCCTTACCCCTTTTCCTGTAAACTGTACTATAAAACCCGCTGTACTGTACCCCTCGGGGAGCTAGCTCCATGAGAACTCTGTAAGGTAATAAAGCATATATGCATTTGTAACCTTCTCTGTCTTTGTGTGTCTTGGGACCCCTTGGACCGACTTGGGGACTACCAGAGCCTTGTGCTCTAACAGAAGTGTGTTCCACTTCATTTTGCAGAAGGAGTTGATGCATGTTGCAAGAGAGACTGAAAGTGAAGCAAGAAGTTAACACAGCTCCAGTTGTAGGACTAAAGGAGGGATTGCTGTAGTAAGTCATAAAAGTAGACTCTTTCTATTGAGTCCTTGATTTTTGCTGTCCAGCAGAGAGTTATGGATTTCAACTCCCAACTCCCTTTTGAAGTTGGTGTGCTGGTTTCCTCTGAGGATGAGGGCTGAGAGGTCAGCTATAGAGCAACTGCTTTGTGAAAAGTGTTCACCCAGGGTAACACAATATTTTTGTCTTTTATCATTTTTCTGCGTATGTTCATTTGAGAGCATAGTCATTGTCTGGTTTCACCATCATAATTGTTATTGAAGCATATAGTGTACTAGATGAGATACATCACATGTTGTGGTAGGCACATGTAGGACACTGAAAGATGTGCTGTGTGAAGTATTAATTATTTTATCAGTGGATATATATTTGCAGGTTTTGCAACTGGTATTGTAAAGGGTCTGGTGCTGTTTTGAGTTAGTGTTTATTGCTGTGTGGGGAACTTGCTTCTATGATTAGTGTGGCAAGATGGGGGGTTGTTTGAATGCCAGAAGAAGGAAAGATTTATTTCAAGGTGTGGTGCCCAATGAGTACGGGTTCCAATTGTTTGAGGATGCTACATATGGGTTCCAGTGTGTGTGGGGGTAGATAACAAGGGATGTATAGTCAGAGTTCCCCTATCCCCCAATCTTCTCTGTATTGGAACAGGATTTTTCAGGCTACTATATTTGGATTCCATCATGCAACCTACTTTGCTGGTAGAGAGTCCCTTTTTTTGGAGAAGGTGTTTTCAAATGTGTAAAGATGTATTGCCAGGACTTTCTCCTTGGTGTATTTTCTATATTTGTGTGCCTGGCTGTAGATAACAGATTTCTTGGCATGTTTGGGGTGGTTACTGGATCTATGAAGGTCGTAGTAGTAATCTGTAGGTTTCTTGTATATTGGTGTTAGCTGAATTCCACTGACCAACCTGATCATGGTCTCAGGGAAGTTGATCTTCTGTGGCAGTGTTCTAAGAAGGATTTTATGGATGAGTAGTGGTTGCTGCAGTTGTGGTGAAAACCTATGCAGAATGTTTAAGTCATTTGACCAGGAATTTAAAAAAATCAATGTATTTCAGTAATATTATTGGATTTATGGTGCATTTGTACAGAAATTGTCCTTCAAGGTGGCCCATGAAGAAGTTGGCATACTAGGGAATCCATCCTGGCATTTATGGCTGTTCCCATAGTTTCGACAAAGTGTTGTTGAATGTCAAACTTATGGGTGAGGATGAAATGGAAGAGTTTGGCAATATGTTTAGGCTGGATATCTGGTTATTGACTATTTTCTTGTAAATATTTGATTCAGGCAACAATTCCATCATAGGGAAGTGACACGCATGTTATCTAGGGTGATATTCTGAGAGATGTTCTAAAAGAAGTCATTTGGGTCCTGGAGGAACCTGGCCCTTTGCATGGTGAATGGTTTGAGGATGGCTTCTGTGAGTTGTAATATTCCTTCAGTAAGAGTGTTGTGGTCAGATACTATGGGTCTTCCTGGGATCTCTTGTTTGTTTAACTGAGGAAGCAGGTTGGTCCTTGCAATGGATATGTAGACAATGAAATTGTAATATTTCTCTAGGAGTTGCTTGGGGAAAGATTTGATGATATCCTTAAATTCCTGAGTGAATTTTAGTGATGGGGGTGGTCTTGTTTGAGTTTTTTATAGTAGGTGGTATTGGATAGTTGTCAGTTGGCCATAATCATCACTGTTGATGATTATGCTAGTACCACCTATGTCTACTAGCTTGATCACTATCTATGGATGAATTTCAGGGGCTTAATAGTTTTCCTCTTGATGATGGAGAGATAGTGGTGTGTATGACTGTGATGCCCTACACCCTATATTTACCATTACAATATAATTGTGTATTCTTTAATACAAAGTATGTCACGCTCAATTTCTTTAGAATGCTCATGATGTATTGATCATTATTGTTATAGTACATGTTTGCTGTAATATCATGTGTATAGTTATAATGCTTCACTATGTAATATTCCCAAGATGTGTCCTCATGGTTGGCAATACATCCAAGTAAAACTCTCTAGGAAAAGAGAGGCAGTTCTCACCTCATTAAGGTATGTCAAGGGCAAATCCAGTTCAGCATTCCAGGAACAAAGGACTAGCCTGAACATCAATACAAGATCAATTGGACTCTTGAGTGAGCCACCTTTCTTCCCTTGGCCAGCTTGGAACCACAATGAGGTAATGCTTACTGACTCAGGACACTGATGACTCCTTATAAGGACTTGGTTTGCCATCTAACCTTGGGGGGCCAGGGTAGAAGGAACATTATAAAAAGAGGAGACTTTTACCATGCTTGCTCTCTCTCTCTCTCTCTCTTCCATCTTCATCTCCAAACACCAACAAGCAACTGACGTGCTGATCAGATGGGAGAGTCTGGTGTAGGGGAGACCAACTGGCCTGCTTTGATTTGCTGTGACAGTCTGACCTGATCTTATGACTTGCCCTCACCTGCATTTGTTTTGCTTCCATTCTGTGAGTTCCCCATCTTCAAGCATCTGACAAAGTGGGATTTTCTCCCACGAAACATCATGCAATAAATAAATTTGTTAGTCTTTATAAGTGCCATCAGATTCCTTGTTTATTTTGCTGAACTAGACTAACATGGCTACCCCTCAGGAACTTGTTGACTTGTGGTGACACATAAGATGTAAGGTTGCCAAAAGTGGTAAGTTTAATTTAAAATTTGTTTTATCTGTGTTTGTTTTGACCAAATCTGGCTTGTTATTATTTGATTTATAAACACTTAAAATCCTTCTGTAGTTAATAAATTTGTTTGTTTTACCTAAAGCAGTGAGTTTGGTTTGAAGTGTGTTGGAGACTCCATTTGGAATAACAAGGCTGGTGCATATCAATTTCTTTGTTAAATTTACAAATTTATAGGAGCTTACATTGTTCAGTGAGCATAACTGAATATTTTAAGATGGAGTTTCCTAGTGTTTCACCTGGGACTGGGTGTTCTGACTGGGGTCATTGTGTTGCATAATCCAAAGAGTGGCTATCTAGATGTATTCACTCACTTAGCTGGGAGCAATTTACCATGCTGGTGGTTTTGTATGAACAGTTCAGTAGAGGGAGTTCTTCTTCGAGTGCTGCTCCTGGCCATTCCCATTTAGGTGTCTGCACGCCATGTGCATGGCACACCGGAACATTTTCCCATAGCCCCACGGGACCGGCGATAGCGCCCCCTGGAGTGGCGCCGACGCCGCTCCCTATATATGGCGCTGCCAGCCCCTTCCCTCCTCAGTTCCTTCTTACCGCCCGTCGGTCACATGGAACGTCTCTGCTGTTGCAGTTTATTCCCATATAGTTTAGTTTGTTGTTGTAGTTAGTGGTTCTAAGTTTAGTTAGTTAGTAGTGGTAGTGTAGGGGTCGTAGTGCCCTCCAGGACCGGGGCGGGCTATGCCCGGTTTTAAAACTTGTGGGCGTTGCAAGAAGCCGATGCCCGTCGACGACCCACGCTCTTCATGTTTACTGTGTCTCGGGGAGGCACACCTTGCAGATCACTGTAAGCTCTGCAAGGCGTTTAAGCCGCGGACTCAAAAAGAGCGGGTCTAGCGGTTAAAACTCCATATGATGGAGGAGGCGCTCCGTCCGGCACGGGGGGACTTGGCGTCGAGCTCGGCGCCGTCGGTGCAGAGCGCCCCAGCGTCCTCGGCACCGTCCTCAGCACCGAAGCTCGCCCACAAGCTGCGCCAGGAATCCCGGCACCGATCTGCTTTGCCGGCACCGGCTAAGAAGAAAAAACCGCGGGAGGGCTCCCCACCTCACAGGGAAAAGGGCCGCATGGTCTTACCGAAGGACCGCTCTCCTCCTCCGGCACAGGAGTCGAGAGAGCCCCGGTACAGCCCGGTATTGGAGGCGTCACCCACTAGGGACATTTTAGACGAGGACCTCGTCCTCCCGACGACCCCGGAGGCCTTCTCGGCGGTGCAGGAGCTTTGCGGCCCAGCTCAGCCTGAGACCCCGAGGCCGGAGCCTCCGGTACCGAGACCGGTACCGTCACGGGGGAAGCCGGTTCCCTTCGGGTCGGCACCGAAGACAGGTCGTACGGTGCCGAGTCCATGGTGGCACCGTTCTCCAGTCCCTCCAGCAGTGGTGGCGGCGGCAGGGGCGCCGCGGTACCGTTCTCCGGCACCGTCTCCGCAGGGTTTATCTCGGCACCGAGAACGTCATCTGTCTGGCGGCCGCAGATTGCCGGTACCGTCTTCCTCGGCACCGCCCTGGTCACCGTGGAGCAGCTGCTCGTCTAGCTCAGCAGAGGAGAGGGTGCCGAGGCGGCAGCCCAAGCCAAGTCAGCCGTCCCAACCTCTTCAAGGTGCCCCCCCGTTCCATCTTCAGTAGTCGGGTTGGCAGCCGGGCTTACAGTGGCCTCTTTGGACCCCCTGGGCTTTTCAGCAAGGCCAGAGCACGGGCCCAGGTGCCCAGGTTTCGAGCCTGGAGTCTCATCGGCTTCCTTCGGCAGCGGCTACCGTTCCCCCTGAGATGGGAGATGGGTCCGGAGTGGAGTCGCCGGGTGACGATCAGACAAGCGTCGTCAGTGGCACTCGTAGTGCCCATTCGACTACCCTGTCGGGGGGGCCGGACCTGGGAGAATCATCCTCGTCGCCCCTGGACGAGGCCGTGGCTGGGGCAAAGCCCTCCTCTACCCCGGATGACGCTGCGGCGCACCAGGAGCTTCTCCGTAGGGTAGCTCAGGGTCTGAACTTGCAGGCCAAGGAGATAGCGGAGGACGAGGACCCGATGGTGGACATTCTCATGCCCGAAGGTCCCCGCCGCATTGCCCTACCTTTTATTAAGACTATCCAAAATACAACCAAGGCACTGTGGCATACCCCAGCTTCTATTCCCCCGACCGCAAAGCGGGTGGAGAAAAAGTACTTTGTTCCCTCCAAGGGCTATGAACATTTTTACTCCCACCCCACCCCCGGCTCCCTGGTGGTAGCGGCGGCGAATGAGAGAGAAAGGCAAGGTCACCCAGCTTCAACACCTAAATCCAAGGAGGCGAAGCGCTTGGACCTGTTCGGGCGCAAGACCTATTCAACAGGAGGCCTCCAGCTCAGAATAGCAAATCAACAGGCTATTCTGAGCAGATATATGTTCAACGCCTGGTCCTCCCTGGAGAGATTCACGGAGTCACTAGGACAAGGCTCCGGAGAGATGTTTGCAGCCTCCGTCAAGGAGGGCAAAGTTGTTTCTAGGGCCCTCCTACAGTCCTCCTTGGATGCAGCAGATGTGGCGGCCCGCGTGATGGCCTCAGGGGTGACTATGAGAAGGTGCTCCTGGCTCCAAGCTTCGGGCCTTCCCCTGGAGGTGCAGGCCACCATTCAGGACTTGCCTTTTGAAGGGTCGGAGCTGTTCTCACAGCAAACAGACTCCCGCTTGCAGACCCTGAAGGACTCCAGGGCTCTAATAAAATCTCTGGGCCTCCATACGCCAGCAGCTCAGAGAAAGGCTTTTAAGCCGCAGCCGCCCACACGCCCGTTCCGCCGACGCCAGGAGGAGGACAGAAGGCGGAATAGGGGTGGCCGCCAGTCAGCCGGGCGCCAGTCTGGAGACCAGGGGGGTCCACACCACCCAGTGGCCCAGAAGAAGACCTTTTGAGGGTCAGCCCGGGGACGGCATACCAATTCAGCAGGATCTAGAGACTTTACCCTTTTACAACAGACTTTCCCCTTTCTTCCTGGAGTGGCTCAAAATCACGTCGGACTGTTGGGTCCTCAGAACTGTACAGGAGGGCTACTCCCTCCAATGTGCTTCATTACCCCAGTCGGCACCTCCGCCCCGCCCTCCAGCCACCCAGGGGGATCCCGCGCTAGTGGGGCTACTAAGGGAAGAAGTTCGATCCCTGCTCCTAAAAGGGGCGGTGGAGGAGGTTCCACCCAACTGGAAGGGAAAAGGGTTCTATTCCCGCTACTTTCTGATCCCAAAGGCGAAAGCGGGGTATCGCCCAATCCTGGACTTACGGCGGCTCAACCGCTTCCTCAGGAAGATCCGCTTCAGGATGGTTTCCCTTTCGTCCATCATTCCCTCTCTAGATCCGGGAGACTGGTATGCTGCCCTCGACTTGCAGGACGCGTACTTCCACATTGCTATTCACCGGCGATACAGGAAGTACTTACGCTTTGTGGTGGGTCAGGTCCACCTGCAGTTTACGGTGCTGCCGTTTGGCCTTTCGTCAGCTCCGAGGGTCTTCACCAAGTGCCTAGCGGTGGTGGCGGCCTACCTCAGGAGGAGAGGGGTCACCCTTTTCCCCTACCTGGACGATTGGCTGGTAGTGGGCCGGTCACCTCAGGAGACGCGAGACCACTTAGCAGTCACCTGTGCGCTCTTGAGTCGACTGGGCCTTATAGTCAACAGGCAGAAATCCATGTTGACACCCTCGCAGAGGATAGAATTCATAGGGGCAGTTCTAGACTCAGGGTCAGCAAGAGCGTCCCTCCCAGCCTCCCGCTTCGGTGCGATATGCGACTCGGTGGTCTCCCTACTGAAGTTCCCGCTGGTGTCGGCACGAGAGTGTCTCCGCTTGTTGGGGCTCATGGCGGCCTGCACTGCTGTTGTTCCGCACGCCCGACTTCACATGCATCCCCTTCAGTTATGGCTGGCGAGTGTGTTCCGCCCGGCGAGAGACTCTCTGGATCTGATGGTCACGGTACCCTCACCAACCCTGCGTTCCCTTCGCTGGTGGACACAAGAGGTCGATTTGTGCTCGGGGGTCCCCTTCAGGATGGACAGTCCATCGGTACATTTGATGTCGGACGCCTCGGACAAGGGTTGGGGGGCTCACTTAGGCGAGCTCAAAACTCAAGGGCTGTGGACGGCCAAAGACTCTGCCTTACACATCAACGTCAAGGAGCTGAGGGCAGTGCGGTTAGCTTGCAGGGTTTTTTGGGACCAGCTTCGCGGCCGGACGGCCTCGGTACAGATGGACAATACATCAGCGATGTTTTACATCAACAAGCAAGGGGGCGCCCGCTCCAGACGCCTTTGCCAGGAGGCAGTAGCGCTGTGGGACTTCTGTATTCGCCACGGCATTCACCTGGTCGCCTCTTATGTCCCGGGGTCTTTGAACTCGATAGCAGATGGCCTGAGCCGGAGGTTTTTGACCCACGAGTGGTCTCTCCACCCAGAGGTGGCGGAGTCGCTTTTCCTTCAGTGGGGGCATCCCCTAATGGATCTGTTTGCTTCTCACCGAAACACCAAGTGCCGCCGGTTTTGCTCGTTCCAGGGCCTCAGCCCGGGTTCGTTGGGGGATGCATTTGAAGTCTCATGGACGGGAGGGCTAGCGTATGCGTTCCCTCTGACGCCGCTGGTCCCCAGGACACTTCAGCAAATAAAGAGGCAGGGGGCGAAGGTCATCCTGATAGCTCCGGCGTGGCCACTCCAGTATTGGTACTCGGCCCTCCTGAAGCTCTCGAGGTGCGATCCCATTCGGCTTCCCATGAGACCAGATCTCCTGTCCCAGGACAATGGGCTGCTTCTCCACCCCAACCTGGAAGCGCTGCACCTCCATGCCTGGCTCCTTCATGGTTGACAGCCAGTGAACTGCTATGCTCATCCCTGGTGAAGCAGGTGCTGTGTAGCAGTAGAAAGGACTCTACAAGGTCTTCATATGCGGCAAAGTGGCAGAGATTTGCGCGCTGGGCAGGAGGCAATGGGCTGGACCCATACACACTGCCGGTTCACTCTATCCTGGATTACCTGTGGCACCTAAAATCAACTGGGCTATCGCTATCATCCCTCAAGGTCCACCTGGCGGCAATTGCAGCTTTTCGCAGGGTGGATGAACGTCTCACCTTGTTTTCAATACCTATTGTGAAGAGGTTTCTCAAAGGGCTGTCGAAGTTATACCCTCCGGTGCACGCCCCGACACCTCAATGGGTCTTGAACCTGGTCCTTTCACACCTCGCCAGGCCGCCCTTCGAACCGCTGGCATTGTGCTCTCTACTCTACCTTTCGTGGAAGGTAGCGTTCCTGGTGGCCATCACCTTGGCTAAGAGGGTCTCCGAGCTGCGCGCCCTTTCAGCGGAGCCCCCGTACACCACCTTTTTTAAAGGCAAGGTACGGCTACGCCCTCACCCAGCGTTTAGGCCCAAGGTTGTGTCGCAGTTTCACGTGAACCAAGACATTTACCTGCCAGTCCTCTGCCCTAAACCTCATGCGTCTGGCAGAGAGCATCGTCTCCACATGTTGGATGTCAGGAGAGCATTAGCTTTTTACATAGAGCGGACAAGACCCTTCCGCAAGTCATCTCAGCTTTTTGTGGCAGTAGCAGACAGAATGCGGGGGAAACCTGTCTCTACACAGCGGATTGCGGCATGGATAGTGGCCTGCATTAGGGAGTGTTATAGACTGGCTGGAGTGCCTCTCCCAAAGGTCACAGCCCACTCAACCAGGGCCCAGGCGGTGTCAGCAGCCTTCCTCGCAGGGGTCCCGATCACAGAGATTTGTAGAGCAGCGACGTGGTCCTCTCCGCATACCTTCACTCAGCACTACGCTGTTACCCAGCAGGCCCGGCAAGATGCGGCGGTTGGCTCCGCAGTGCTGCAGTCGATGTCCCTGTGACGCATCCCACCTCCAGGGTAAGGCTAGTGACTCACCTAAATGGGAATGGCCAGGAGCAGCACTCGAAGAAGAAGAGGTTGCTTACCTGCAACCGGTGTTCTTCCAGAGGTGTGCTGCTGGCCATTCCGCTCCCTCCCGCCTCCCCTCATATAGTGGGGGTAGAAGGAACTGAGGAGGGAAGGGGCCGGCGGTGCCATATATAGGGAGCGGCGTCGGCGCCACTCCAGGGGGCACTATCGCTGGTCCCGTGGGGCTATGGGAAAATGTTCTGGTGTGCCGTGCACGTGTTGTGCAGACACCTAAATGGGAATGGCCAGGAGCACACCTCTCGAAGAACACCGGTTACAGGTAAGCAACCTCTTCTTCTCACAGCAGAGCTGAAGAAGAGGAGCTCCAGAAGTGGGGCTCTAGAGTGATAGAGCAATACGCCACGGGAGACTGCACCAGGGGAAGGTCACTATGAGTCACAAAACAAGCTTGGGAGAGAACTTGACCCAATAAATGATACAGTGGGGACCCGTTAATGCACGACCCATTTGCACGCGGAGCTGGTTAACGTGTGGTCCAGTCATGTCCCCCAAAGCCATTAACTTAACGCGCAGGACTCACTAGCATGCGGTATCTAAAGGCGGAAGTTGGCCTGGGCACAGAAATGTGTGAACTGACCAGCACCTTAAGGAGTCTGGCGCACTAGCTAAAAGGGGAAGTTGGCGTAGGCACGGAAAGAGGTAGAGTGAGCCTTCTAGTGCTGCACTCCGATTTATTTATTTTTTTTATTTATTTGCCACGGTCCTGTTTGTGTGTGGTCTGTTTAACGTGCAGTCACAGGGGGCTCGTCCCCTGACACCCGCGTGTTAATGGGTTCACACTGTATTATCTCAACCCCCTTTTCTCTCCATTTAGGGTAACTTTGTTCCAAGACCTCTGGAAAACTTTAGTGTTTTCTTTCAAGTATGTTTTAAAATGGGAGTGTCCAACCTTTTTGGGTAAGGGGCCACACTGCAATTCTTTTTTCAGTCGCTGGGCTGATGAGAACATTTTTGATAGATAAGACATACAAACTGACCTTTATTAAACTTTAATAAAATAATGATTTGTGTGATATTTGGCATTGCTTTTGCTTGCACAAATTGTCAATGTCTGCCTGCGCACTTGATGCAGCAATACAGAGTATTCCACACAGCCCAGGCGAGCCCCAGCTCCCAGGCTCTTGTGGCAGCACTTGGGGGGCCAGATAAAGCCCTTGGCAGGCTGGATTCTGGCCCCCGGGGCCTCATCTTGGACAAGCCTGTTTTAAAACATGTTTGCTGGGTTTAGTTACACTTCCACCTCCACAAACACAAAGAACTCACCAAATGATCTAGTCTATGAACAATATTGTACTATATATTAATAAAGTATTTTTTTAGTTGCAATGGACATGACTTCTAGAGCTAAAACTGAAAAAGAATACCCATTGTAATTTCATTTCAAGTAAATCAAATGTTTTTGTGTTTGGCTTTGGCTCAAAGTTGGTTGTTATGGGCTAGTTTGGGTAAATTGCAGGAAAAAATAGCAAGGAATTTAAAAAAAAAAAAGAGTAGAAAGTGGAAAAGAAATCATACCTCCAAAAAAATAGAATCTTATTTCCTTGTTTCAATAGCCCATGATGTGAAGCTTCTGGGAATACACAGGTAATATTTGCTATGGTAACAGCTCTCACTAAAGATTTTTTTAAAAAGCAAGTGGCTTTGATCAACCACCTTAAGAGAGACTTTGGAAATTATGCAGCAAGTATGTGTAGTGCATTGTTTTGTTGAGTTTTTGAAGCATGCATCTAAGCAAGTATTTGCTGCAGGTGCGTATGGGTGAGTCTAGTTATATGTGTACTTATGAATCTTGGACTGGCAGAAGGGCTTGTGAAACTTGTAGGAGCAGAGGCAAAAGTTCCTATAGAGTTTATAAGGTGAAAAGGACTGTGTGATCTTGTACTTAAATAATCCATTGATTTATCCTTGTGTAATCCTTTAAAAATGTGCTAATCAACAGTAAAATTTCACCAGATCTGATAAGACACCCACTTAACCACACATATAATGAATATACAAGGTGTCAGACAGTACAAGATCAGGCCCTATATGACAATAGTTACACACAAAGCACAGTGGTTGAATGTTCAGTTTTAGCTATCCATTCCAAACATCTCAACATTATAGCCCAATGATTGTAATGCTTTAATATAGACTTTTATTTATTTAAAAAAAATACTTAAAAGTTTCACTTTAGCTCATATGTTTTTTTCTGTTATCTCAAACTCTTTTGTAGTTAACTCTCTGGTTAGTGAAAGAAATCTATTAGTGTGGGATAGGATGCTCTTTTTCAAAGCACATGTTACTAAAAGTGAATGCGTGGTGATATGTGAACCTCAAAAGCGATAGGTCTTATTATGGGCTAAGAGACTGTTGTTTATAAGTGTTTCTGCACTGTTGTCTGAAGTGATGCTCCCTCCCCCGCCACCCCCGATATTTACTTTTCAGAAAAACAATGATCAGGGCAAATACTACAAAGCATTTCCATCAATATTTGTTGAATTTAAAAACCACAAATTTGTTCAGATAGCACTCATGCTCTTTTTGTGTTTGTTCTGTGCAAGTATATAAACACTTCAAGGTTTACTCATTATGTATGCACTTTGAAAACAAACCTGAGGCTCTCATGCTCTAGTATATGGTTAGAAGTTGTCTATTTTACCTCTGATAGATCACAGCTTGACACTGCAGGGGTGTGTGGTTGCCAAAAAGTTACACCAGAGCTCCAGCACAGAGAGTAGCTAACATGAGCTAGAGAAAGTTCCAAACACGCTATCTGCAGCTAAGAACCACTCCTCCCTCTGCACTTCACCTCTCTCTCACACAAATACCCCTACCAGTGTGTGAATATGTGAGGAAAATTTAAGTTGAAGCTGCACCTGACCAATATTTCTTACAGTCCCATCATTTTTCTAAATGAAATTCTTGGGCAAGACCAATGAAACCCAGATTGAAAAAAAAAGTTCAATGTTTTCTGAAATTCCCAAAGTCTTACTTATCTTTTTTATCTGTAAAAAAATGCTCCCCCAACATAACTGACCCCCCACTGCCTTCAAACTCTCCCTCATCTGCCTCCCAGAAGTTCTAGGAAGGGTTCTCACTTCTTTAATTTCCTTCATGTTTTGCAACACAGATGGTGTCATGGCCCTTCATCTTCAGTGTATTTCTTTGTACTCAGTTATTGCATCACATGGGAGTATGTAACATCAGTACCTGATCCCTAGACTATTAAGGTGTTACAGAAGAGAATTCTGAATATATTGCTTTCATTTGTCTGTGTCACAGCTTTCATACTACTGTACTACAAACTTTTGTAATGTTTCAACTAGATTAAAGTTGCTTACATTGAAACAACAATCATCCATCTATACATTTGTTGACACTAATGTAAAAATGGGTGATTGAATTTTTAAGTGGATTTTCTTAAACTTACACATGCTGTCTATAGAGACATTATAAAAAAAGTTTAATAACATATATATATTTTAAGTACTCAAAAGTTTATTTTACTGAAACAGCAGAACCAAAGAACTCCTTTTATATTCCAGACCTCATTTTTTAACCTAACACTAAGAAACAACTCAAGTGGCTGTTAGCACAAGTGAAGAACTGGTAAAATCCTGCTCTCATTAAAGTCAGTTGCAAAACTACTCTTGGTTTCAATGGGGCAGGATTTCACCACAAAAATCAAAAAAGAAAAAAATCTTTTAAGGCAAAAGAAGCAATTATTTCAACATCCCTCTTCCTATTGTAGTTATCTAGGTTGCTTTGGTCCACTCCATTTATTTGGACTGCTCGCTCACTAAAGGCCAATACAATGGAACAAGTCAACTAAATTTAAATCTGATAATCAGCCTATATAATCAAGGCTTGTCTAACCAACATTATCATCCTATAAACTCAATAATAAAATGACCTAAGGTGCAACACAGTGTTCATAACCTGAGTTAGTAAATATGGCAATCTAAGCAAATCATTTTTCTCTTTTCACAAGGTCTGTTTCCTCTAATTGGAGCAAAGGCCTCTTTTACACCGAGAATTGATGAGTCAAACCATAAAATAAAAATAATTAAAGTTAAATCCTTCCACCAGCACTGAACTGTGTTTTCTCGGCTTCTAGCTGCCATTAGTTTATCGAGATACCTGCATCATTCAGTAATGTTAGAGACCATATTTCACTGGTTTAACAAATTATCCTAATGCCTGGATACTAAATTCTTTTGTTCTCTTTTTATTACTTTATTTCCTAGGGACTACAGAAGTTGGAGTCACTGGGGCAGCCTGGAGGGTGCCCCAGCTAGCAGGTCCCTCATCCCTTTTCACAAAAGTTCCCCTCTAGGGACTCTCTGAGTCCTAATTACAAAGTCTATAAGCCCTAGCCCTCAGGCAGAGCAGGCATGCACAAAGTTTATAAGCCCCAGCCCCCAGGCAGGGTGGGCAGGCACAAAGTCAATAGCCTGGCAGGGGATAGAAGCTGCCCCCCAGTGCAGCAAGGACACCGCAGATGCCTTGGATCAGTTCAGGAATGGTGGTCAATTGCTCTAGGTGGTCGGGTAAGGAGAGAGCGGGTGAGGAGGGCGACGCAGGCACACCTGCTCCACTGCGTCCCAGCCTAGGTCCCTACCAGTGACTGTAAGTCAAGTCACTGGACCAGCGGGGCTCCAGCCGCAACGCTCTGGTGCGGGTGGATGCACAGCAGTCTGCTCTCCCTGGGCTACTTCTTCCCACCCTGGGGTTTGGGTAGCTGGTTCCAAATGGGGTAGCATGTCTCAGTATCCCCTGGATAGACAGTCTGTGGGATTCCACTGAAACCCTCTGTGTCCATGGGCGGTTGGTCCTGGTATTATTCTGGCTTATCAGTGAGGGGCAACACCTCCAGGTTCTGGGGTCCATATGCTGACAGCTCTTCCTCCGCTGATGGAAGCTCCTCTAGATTGCAGGAGCTTTAGGTCATGGGATCTTCTGCTTCCCCCAGCTCCAGGTCAGCTTCCGGGCAGGGTAGCCACTCATGTGTCCAGTGGGCTTTGGAGCGCCCTCCCCAGTCTGCAGCCTCGGGGTTCCCGTCCCAGTCGCTAGGCCTGGGGAGGCTGGGAGGGCCATAGAGCTGGCTGCCTGGGGACAACCAGTGGGGCTGGACCTAGGCTCCTCTGGTTCACTCCCTCCAGGCAGGCACATCCTTCCACTTTTGCAGGTCAGCCCCAACTGAGCTCCCAGCCTGGGCTTTTCCACTTTGCCTTGCTGTCCAGGCCCCACCCTTCTGCTTCTGGGGCCTGGGTCCTGCAGTTCCCCAGTCTGGCTGGGGGGATGGGGAAGCATTCAGGGCCTTCCTCAAGCCCAGGTTCTGAGGGCAGCCACAGCTCCTTGCTACAGGGACAAACTAAGCTGCTGAATCTTTGAATTTAGGGAAAGATGGTTCGTCCCCTTTTTTAGCTCTATATTTTGGTCCAGGTACACTGATGGGCACAGATCATGTTACTTACACCTCCCTTCACTATGGAAACCACTTGCACAGCTTGAGAGTTGATCCAAACAGAAAACAAGAGGTGTTTCCATTGCTATCCTTCATCAAGGTTCTTGCTGGACAGGTGACTGCAGAAGGGGTGCCAAAAGAATTCTGCCAGGGGAGGTTGCTCAAGTGATGTGCTGAACCATGCTTCAATTAACCTAGCTATTTCACCCTCCTGGTCAGTATCACCCACTGTTTCAGTAGCACTGTGAGTGACACATAATCAATGGCTATTTCTACACTTCAGGGCTCAGGGAAGTTGACTTAATAAGGTCAACTTAAAGATGATTTTATTAAGTCGACTTGGTGAGACCTCATTTGTTTAAGTCAACTTTATAAAATCGACTTAAGCAAAGGGACACCTCTAAAGTTGATCTAATAGAGTCAACTTAAAATGGATCCCCTTGCTAGAGGGTATGTCTATACTGATGGCTGCAAAATCACCGCCATCAGCCCAGCTTTCCAAAGGCTTAGCAGCAAGTCTAAACTCACTGCTGCACTCCTGGAAGTTGGCTTCAGAAGTCCTGGGGGCCAGGAGGTAAACGGGAAAGCCGACTGCAAGGAATTTGCAGTAAGCTTTCCCGAGTGTGTCCCAGCGGCTAAGAAAGTCACCGGCATTTATGCAAGGCATTTTATGTGCCTTGCGTAAATGCCAGTTGACTGCTGCCGAAAACCAGTCTGAGTGTGGACTGAGGCTAAGTCAACTTTATAAAATTGACTTAAAAGGCTCTGTTGCACTAAGTCAACTTTATTAAGTCGACTTTAATGGGCACATTGTGTTAACTTGACTTAATAATGTCAACTTAACCCTTAAAGTAAACTTTAAGGGTAGGAGTTATTAAGTCAACTTAAGCAAGTACTTAAGTAGACTTAATGAACTCTAAATGTGCCCAAGGAATTAAGTCATGTAGTGTACACATAACCCATGAGAGGGAGGCTAGGACTTCTGGAATAAACTAAGCATAGGTGAATTTCACCCAATATCTGCATAGTATACCCCTGGTGTTTGCTTAGCTCTTAGCCAGTACCACTGTTCCTTTCCAAAGAAGGTTTATCCATTACAGCACTGACTGAAACTTTTCCTCTAGCTTTCTTCTAACCTGTATAACAAGAGTTTCAGAGTGAAGGTCTTCCGTTATCACTACCCAGTCAGACAGCACTGAAGTCTCCTGTTCAGTTCTATATTCCACAACAGTATATAGGACAAAACAATGGCAGACGAGGAATCATGTACATTTCAAATTTGTCTCCACAGCAAGTGGTCTTCTGTTGGAAGTTCTGTTTAATTTTACTCCCAGTCGTGCTCTTTTTGCCACCAACCACTTCTTTACACATGGAAGAACATTCCTTCAGTCTCTGCTTGCCTCATTTCCCCTTTTTAAGTCTAGTCTAGACTAGTAAAACTATTTTTCCTAGGATATATTAGCTAACATGTTTAATTTATGTGTTATTTAAAAGCTTAGAACCTACTATAAAGAGGTTTGAAGACCTTTAAAAAATATGCAGTTGGTCATGGCAGGACTTGGTCAACCCCAGACAAGGCTTTAGGTGTGTTCTGTTACCATGAAGTGATAGGAAACTCATTCCACTCCTATTATTAATATTTTTCTGGTTTGGATTAAAACCTGATTGAAATTGATGTGTGTGAACATGCCCTTCATTTCATGGTAAGATCATTAAGGAGCTCATCCAAAACAAGGCAAAATGCAGTCTTCTCAAATAGTAGCATCACCTGGGTAGATACTTTGATGAGAGTATGTGCAAGTGAGATAGCTGAAGTGCAGAAAATACAATGAGAGACACAGAGACAGACACTGAAAAAAGACACACTGACACAACCTGAACAAGCTTAATAAAAGACTGGAAAAAAACAAGTACAGGACTTTGGCTCTGGTGCTGGCTAAAGAAGCATATAGCTATAACCAAACAAATTCTCATTTTGTTTTGTTTTCCCATACATGTGCAGAAGCAGGTCTATTTACAAGGAATGCACAAAGATAAGTTTACATCAAAGAAAATACCAAACTCGACTGTCAATTTCCATTGCAGTTGGCACACCCTTGGGGCCCTAAACTTGGATTAGTCACTCAGGTTAAAGAAGGAGGAACAATATTTTCATGTTGCAGGTGTTGTCTATGTCTGTCTATGACTGCTTGCCTTCAGAGCCTGCTCTACAGCCTCACACACTTTTGGGCACTCTATTTTACACCTCCGTTATGGAGAGATCAATGACAAGATTATCCATAACTTAGAGATGCCAGGTGATACCTTCTTTCCTCTTCATCATGCCCCTTTTTTCTGCGATACTATCTTGTGCCCTGTCCCATACATTAGACCATACTACTGGTAGAGATTGAATCAGCACACACTAATCATTGCCAAGTTGCTTCACCAAGTTAAAGGAAGATTTATGATAGTAGTATGGGATAAATAATCTTAACACACCCATGAATCTGCCTCATAGTATATATAATTAGAAATCACATAAACAGACATAATTCAGTTGTTCAAACATCTTATCACACAAATAGCCCTTTTTCATCTAAGCAATCGCAGTGACTCATGAGAATAAAGACTATTTACTTTAGTAAGGGATTGCAGGGTTGATTTTACTATATTTCTAAGTAAAATATACTGTATTCAGAACTACCTACGTTTAAGAATCAGTGTCAATTCTGAATAAGAATGGCAAGACTTGACTGAGTTCAAGAAAACAAACTAAAACAGGCAAGATACAATGGTTCCAACTGATGGACCCAGTTGCAAAAACTTCTGTCTCTCTAGGATTTATCTTCAGGAAATTATTGCTTATCCCACTTCTCAGAGGTGACATTCAGAAACACCAGGAAGGCCAGAGGGGCAGTACACTTAACTGAAAAATACAGTTGCAGTTGCTTATTGTTGTCATGCATGTAAAAAGTCAATAGGATGTTTATAAAGGAACATCTGAAATTAGTTGCTAAGGAAGGCCATGAAAGAAAAACTTCATAACTGACTTTAAGTGGTAACAAAACATTTTGGGGGAGGGAGAAAGAGAGATAGAGAGAACTAAAGGTACATTGCTAAAGGAGGAAAGAAAAGCTGTTAAACTAAATATGAAAGAGTATAAGTAGTTTGTTGGACCATATGGTCTTTTGCTGTCAAGCAATTCCTTCTGTCCTTCTCAACTGCATGTGAGTGTTTGAATTTAGCCCCAGTCTTCTTGCAATATAAAATGACATATGGGTCAAAGAAGGATGTTTCAAATTCTTTCAAGAATTCAGGTATTTCTGCACATTGCACTTTTCCCAAGTTCATAACAAGATGAACAATTTCTTACTTTCTGGATTATTAGTCAACGAAAATACTGTTAGTAGTGTAAGTGAAAGCAAAAGTTAACAAAACACATAAAACTTCATCCATGGGTAAGAAACGTATACCCCCCCCCACAATGTTTCAAGATTTTTCACTCTGCTATCATAATTTCTTGCTTTCCCCCTTGCTATTAACTTTTATGTGAGTTCAATGCTCATGAAGTTTCTTGCCGTCTGGATTAGGGTCTGCAAAGATTAAAGACAACTAATTTAGAATGGTCATATCAATTTACCTCACTCTTTTATGAGGAAATCAAAGACTCTAGCTCTTATTTATTGCTGATTTCAAATTTATTTTCATATTACTTTCACGAAATCATCACAAATTAAGAGTGATGAATAAATACCAAAGCCACAAAATGGTGCATAAACACTAATATGAATCAGACTTCCTTGAGGGGAAGAATGCCATATTATTTCCAGAAATACTCTTTACTTATGCACTTCATCACAAAAATCAGAAACACGACTTGCTTCTACCTCTTCTTTCTGAAGACTGCACATATCACAAATTACCACTGGATGGTCAAACTTCCAAGGACTGCAAGATACCATATCATCACATTTCTGAAATTATTCCCAAAATTATTCTGCCATTCTTACACACATTAGTCATTCCAGTAAAGTCCTAGTCACTATGAGAAAGGCTGGCAAAGTTGGGTCCTACATAAACTATAATAGTTGCATTAAAATTTCAATGAAAAGTGAATTCTTACAATTTACTTGAACATTCCCCACACATATTGAAACAACGCTGAACTCACAAAGCAAAACTGATGATAAAGTAAAAGTGAAATTCAATCTTGTATAATTGTCCAAAGTGACTGAAATGGGAAACAAACCAAACAAATGCACCAGCTGTCATTTAAAAATCCCTTGAGATTACTACAACTAATATGCTAACAGTAACAAAGGACATTTAGAAAAATAGAGGGACGGATCTTTAGCTGGTGAAAGGCTTTATAATACCATTGAAGTCAATGGAGCTATGCTAATTTACACAAGCTGAGAACCTGGTCCATCCATCCTATATATATTGTGCTCCTTTTCCTTTACTTCTATTAGGCCTCAGTCCTTAATGGCATCTACTTTTCTGACCCCTGAAGGGCTCTACTCTAGCAGTTTCTCAAGTGGTGGTGGCAGCAAAGGCCTGTTCACATTGATTTGTAGAACAAATGTAGCATAAAGAGCTGGTTAGGAAAGATGTATTGTTTTTTTCCTGTGAGAATTTAATAAATATGAAACCATTTTTGTTTTCACTAAAATTTTCCCTTCAAAAGTTTGTGTTTGACAGAAGACCAGACAATTTGATTAAAAGCAGAGTTTTCCCACAAAAGTCTCCAGTAAGACTGAAAAAAAAAAAATCATGGGGGTGAGGGGAGATTTTGAATGAAAAAGACTGATCAGCTATAATAGCACATTCTGAGCATAGGGAAAATGGATCCTCTAGGCTAAAAGCTGTGCACAAGGACAAGACTGCCCAAGATCAAATGGGTTTACAGTGCAGAGCATCTTTGGTGCCCTTTCCATTTATTAAACTTTCAAATACCTTATTTTTTATTGCATCTTGTAACCCATTTCACAACTTAAGTACAAAATTTGCATGCATGATGTTCAATTTGCATTCTTGGATGTGTGAATCTGTATTTATTTATGACATATATCAGAGAATTTTTTTAATAAAGTTTTTTCTAAGCATACAGAAACTTTCAAATGTGAAGAATAACTGAAATTTAGGAACATTAGAAAAATTTCCCTCTTGCCACAAACAGCAAAAACAGCAGATCACTCCCATCTCCTCAGTCTGTCTGAACATAAGCTGAGGCAAACCAGACAGATCACAGGAACACAATTCTTCTGTTCTATCCAGTTTTAAAAGCAAGCAAGTCGTACCATTAAAATCAGTAGAAATAAGTAAGGACTTGAGAAAGAACTCTTTGCATTAGTCTGAGTTACAGGATTACACCATAGCTCATGCAAAATCAAAAAAGAATCATAGCTAAAGGAACACTATTCTACAACAGTACTACATGTTTACTACCCTTCAGAAACAAATGCTTCCTGCTTCTGAAAGAGTATTTCAGTTTTGTGCTGGTTTAATTTTTAATTGTGTTTGAGGCATTAAAAATATTGCAAAGTATTTGAAATTCAGTACATAAACTTTGAAGGAAGAAAACTGAAAATAAACACTTTCTTGATAGGAAAAGATGAAATGTTTGTTTTAATTTAAAAAAAAAAATCACAAACACTTGACCGAATAACAATCAAATAAAAGCCACCAAAGGAAGTGGAATATGATAAACTGTAGGTTTTAAGCAAGTAAAGTTTATTCAAAGATTTAACAGAAGCACTGCCATCTTTTTATGGGCTCAAGCTACCGACAGGCTAAATAAACTTTTTAGACTAGCACTCTCCTAACTGGTCCAGTTAAATACATACTGCACCAGACCATGATGAATTCTTGTGAAGACATTCTGATATGCTACACCATTAAACCAATTGTGCTGAAGTTTCATCTGCAAAATCTATCTAAAGTAAACTGTTTTTAACAGCTCATAATTGAATCAAGCATCTTCAGAAAGCCAGTAGATTTTCCAATAGAACAGGCAATATTTGAAAGCTATGATTACTATACAATCTCCAATTTCAGCTGCTTAACCTTTAAAAAAATCTGATATACTAATCTTCTAGCCAACCAAGTAGCTATTTTCAAACCTTTGATAAGAAAAGAATATTTCATCTCTTAAGGCCATGTCTATATTTTGCTGTTCAGAGCTGCAAATGCCACAGCAACCACCAGAGGACTCTTCTTTTGTGATAGGTAGATTAAAAAAAAAAAAAAAAAGAAAAAATATATAAAATCCTTTGCTGCTTCATTCTTTGGCAGAGATTTGTTTTGTTTTTGGTCTTTTTTTATTTGTATTTAAATCTGTAGAAACTCACTGCGGAGATAAAGAAATTTTGTGACATGTAATGAATATAAAACATTAAGGAACCAGAGGCGGTTATTGCAATTATTTGACTGATGACTGCATGTTTTTGTGAAAAGGATCCAAACTGGCATTTTCAGACTCTTGTACTGTCTGTTACATGACAGCCGAGGTGCACAGAGATACTTATTTAAAAAATTGCATGTTGCATGTGCCCATCATTATCTGCATTGATTGTGGCCAGGCACCCAGATGGAGTGGGAAGAAAATTACTCATTAGATTGAAGGAAGGGGGAAAACAGACACACAGTGCAACTGTATTGCCTTTGTTGAGCCTATCATTCAGGGGACGTTAGGGAATATTGTTACATCTGTTCAAAGACCTTTACAATAATTGATACTGTTCTGGTAAGACAAAGAGAGCTGCTCTGGCCAAGCGGAAATTAATAGAGTATTGCATGCCTACATTCTTGGAATGTGCTTAGAGTGAATCAGCTAGCTAGTCAGAACCATGGAGAATACACATACTGTACATGCTGCAGACAAAGCAGAATGCTTTGTATCATAAAAGCGATTCGCATAATGCTGGTGCAAAGCATTCCACACATAAAGGCAAAGTCCAAAGTGCTGAGCAAGCCAGTGTGTTTAATAACAGGAATTCTGCTGCATGGCCACCAAGTTATTCCCCTGTTACAGAGCAGAAGTAGAATCAAAGAGGATCATATTTTCAGCTGACGTAAATTAGTGCCACTCCACTGAAATCAATGAAGCCACTGTGATTACAACAGTGAGGATCTGGCCGACCATTTCCAAGCTAAGACTCACATGTAAGCCCCCATCTCTTCAGACATATCCAGTCTCCACCCACCCCTTTTTCTATCCTGTGCTCCTGAGTAAGGAAGTGGGCATGTCAAGAAACCCAGGGCATATAGCTGTTCAGTGCTGAAAACTGCCCAATGAAAGTTGTGTGATTTCAGTGGGTGCAGGATAAGGCCATGGCACTGGACTTTAATTGCACCAAAATGGTTTCCACTCATGCTTACCTTGAAGTGCAACCATCTTAGTCTGACTCATCCATGTGTTACAAGGATTTGAAGGACCAAGGTTTCAGGGATTTCCAATTTGCTGTTAAAATCTCATCTATTTTAGGTGAAAGTAAAATGATTTGTACTGAAAAGAATCTCATCAATTATACAAGAACCACTGAGATATTTATTAAAAATACAGCTTCCAATGTAAGTGAGCACGATTTCCAAAAAATTTCTCCTTTACTGAAATTTTACAATGCTACACAGTATTTTCTACCACAGGGCCTGGTAAGTGGTGCTACTGAATTCAATGAAGCTATGCATGGTCCTCAATACTAAATGATTCAGCTTCAGAGTTGGTCAGGTTCTAATGATTGTGGTACACCTATGATTTCTGAAGGTGTTTTATGATACGGGTGAACTCACGGTTCATTATTGTTAAGCCACTGATTTAGAATCCCTTTTATTTCTACAGTGTCATTATTATACATTTTAATGAAGACTTATCTGAGCATCTGATGGCTCCATGGGATTTGATTAGAGCTCCTGATACAGAAGGCAGCCAATCATGGTTCAGAAAAAGAAAAGAAAAAAAACCCTCGGATTTCCACTAAAAATGTTAAAGCTTTAGATGTTTCAGTACACAGAAGAAGATGCCATTAAGACCCATTTTCCCATTGGGCTTGATTGAGAGTCAAGTATCTTGACAGATTGTTAATAAGGCACAAATATTGAACACTGCGGGTAATTAACCATTGAGACTGAGTACCAACAGAAGTGGTAGGTATTTTATCCCTGGAAGTATTTAAAATCAGTATCGTTCTAAAAGATATGCCCTAGTTTAAATACAGGCTATTGGGCATGATTGAGAAGTTAGTGGGTGAAGTCGTAAAGAGTTGTGTTATGCAAGAGATCACAGTAAATGGTTTCTTCTAGCCTCAAAATCTGTGAAACTCTATTTCTATGGGCTTGAAAGAAGAGACATTTACAAAAGTGAGTTCTATCCTCAGATGTGACTACACAGCTCACACTGAAATCACAGAGTAAGAGAATTATCCCTGAAGCTAGGTACCAAACTGAATAAGGATTGTTTGAAGAAGACCCAGCACACTTGAATGCACCTGGAAAGGCTTTTCCACAAGGTATTCCCACAAAAATGATTGTTTTGAATGTCCTTGAAACTGCCTCTTCTTTTAGCCATAAATATGCAATTAAAATCAGAATTTTGTCTGTCATCATAAATTACTTTTGGAGGCTCTGAGGATGGGTTTGCAGAGAAAGAGAGAGCAGGATTGCACAATTTGATTTTAGTACAACTTGAAAGGTCAGAAATGGAAGGGTAAAAGTTGTGAGGGGTAGAAGAGCTGCAGCAGTAAGATCTACCATTCAAGTAAGATTCCAGAATAATATTGATGGAAATGTAGATAATTAGTGACCAATATTTATGATTTATTTTTAAAAAGCTCTTATACTGTTTGATGCTACTGGATTCAAATTGTTGAAAGGAACCTTATTCAGATCTGAATAGTGGAACTGTATCAAATTAAAAAAAAATAAAAAAGGATCTTCCTTGGATTACTTAAATCCAGGTGCATCAAACAGTAAAAGTTGTTAAAAATAAAATTTTAAAGTAATCCATTGGCCACAAAATCAAATTAATTTGAGGAGGCAATATTTACATTTCCTTCTGTATTACTCTGAAACCCTGCTAATCTGGTAGCTATTGCAGTTATAATTTGAGGACTCCATCTCTCTTCCTGTACACAGTCATACTCCTCCTTTGGCCTTCCATTTCTGACCTTTCAAGTGTTTCTCAAATCAAACTTCAAAGATCTCTTTCTACAAAGCATCCTCGAAAGATCATTGATAAGGCCAGATAAAACTGCAATTTTCTGTATTAACTTTCTATCAATGGCCACTGGTAGCAGTTACCAAAGGATTACAGGTACTCCGGGTTTTCCCCTTCTGATTGGAAAGGTAAGGTGATGACCACAGTATGATACTGAGGTGTAGAACTATAGAAAAATCCCAATATAATGACGACTCTTTTACATCTCTAATTCAAACCTATGGTTGGCATTGGGGTCAAAATAAGCAGCTCTGAGGTGAAAAGGAAACTTTAGCAGTTATGCTAGTGGGAATGCACTCAACTGACTGCACAGTTGCTGCTTGCACTAGCAATCGTAAACTGCACCCATCCACGCTAGACATCCTGTTTCAGGTACCTTGCTGCTCAGCTTCTTTACTCAATGCACTGTGACCCTGTGGACATAGTTGGTGACATTCTTGTCCCATTCCCAGCACTGATACTCGGGTGGAGAGGAGACATATATGTTGTATATTAGGCTCTCATTACATATTTTATTTGTTCCAAAAGACATTTTAGTGGTTTTCTCCTGCCCAGAGATCACTTCATATATCGGGGGGACAGGAAATATCCCTCACAATACAGATACTATAGCACAAGACAACCAGATACATCTGGAGATGCTGACCAACTGACTCTGGGCAGAGAGGCTTCCATGATAAGCATTGTTTCCTTTTAGTGGCAGGGAGCTTGTATCCCAATTCTTAAAATTCTTGTTGTATAAAATGTCTATATAAACAAAAGAGGGAAAATCTCAAAAGCAAATCCCTACCAAAATATGGCACATACAATTGTCTTGCTGGTGAGGGGATGAGAGAATGACTCATAAGTGAAATTAGTCACTCTGCTTGGGAAACTACTAAGATGTCTCAACTTCCATAACAAAGAGGGCAAATAAGAATCTCTCCAGAATAGAATTCTCTTGCCTTCTGCATTTGGTGGAGTAGATTATCCTTAAATTACATAACTCATTCAGTTCCTTGTGTGAAAAATGCAGACATGGATCAAGACCTATAACAGCCTATATTAATATCCTCATTTTACAGACTGGGACACTGAAGTCCAAAATGTTTACATGTGCCAAGTCTGGGGCTGTTAGGAACAAAATATAGCTCTCCTCAGTTCTAATCCAGTGTCTAACTCAGAAAACACTCCAGATGTTTGCACCACATATTGTAGTAGTTCATGCCACTGGAAGTATGTATCCTGTTACTACTGAGAAAAGAAGGCACTCCTGACTCAGTGGGCTTCATACAACAGAAGTCAGCATGCAGAATAAAGAATAGGAGCGACAAAGGAGGAGTAAACAAAATGAAGGGCTAACAACAACTTTCTTCCTCTCCCACTATCCCTCTTTTGGGAAAGCCACTTCTAGCTGACTGAAGAGAGTTGCCTTCAGATAGTTGTTTTCAGTCCCTGGATGAGAGCATCTATCCTGGCAACACTGATCTATCATTCTTCTCCAGCTGTCTTGGCCTCTTTCATGGAAATACATCAAACAATAAAAGATGGAACAGAATAGCAGTACAGTAACAGTACCAACCACCACTCTAAAAGCAGTAGCCCTAATCATAGGTCCTGGTAATCAAAATAAATTTCCTGACAGGTCAAGATCTGTGCCCAATTGTGTCTGTGTACCCCTACAAATCTCTGCTTGGACTTTGATTTGAGTAGAACAATCTGGATACAGTTAAGACCAGAATAGGGCCACATCTAGAGTCTTCCAGTTTTTTTTTTATTCAGTTTTTATCTGACAAAAAGGTTTTACTGGGAACTTGCTTAAGCAAAGACAGAATATAGTCTCAGTAAAGGTTTCAGGATTTGGCTCGTAGTCAGGGGTGTCGCTGGCGCCTGGCTTATGGGGCTCAAGCCCCAAGTCCTAGCACTTGAACCCCTGGGTTTGCTGACGGGCCACCTGCTGCAGTGGTGCACTTATGGGGCTCAAGCCCCCAGTCACAGTGTACCGAGCCCTGGGTCTTTTCCCGGGCCAGCAGTGCTTCTGCCTGTAGTACACTAACTTTTAACTGAAAAGAAAATTAAAGCCTTTTTGTAGAGTTGTTTTCTAACCATTTCTGTCTTGCACACAAAGTAATAGCATCTGCTAGTGTGACACTATGAACATCACACAGAAGCAACTATTTGTAAGATCTTTCTCCATTATTTCCACCAAACATTCTCCAGTATTTTCCTCATTCAAATCACAGCACAACAATAACTGTACTAAAATTGATAATAGTGCTATAAAATGGGAACAATAAAATATGCTTTAAGTTAATGGTCCATTATGACAGATTAAGAATTCTCTTTAGACACCTAACCGCTAAGATTTACCTTTGCTAAATTTACCTTGTGGCCCAGTTCTCAATTTTTTTGGCGTGGGGGAGGTGTCATAAAAGAGAATTGCTTACATGTGCCATACTGGATGTCTCTCTCTCTCTTACATATGCATGTATTAGCCAACATAAATTTTGATGCATAAATTATAGAGGTTTCCAAAGAAATACAACTTCCATATGAAGTAGGCAAAATATTAGTGCCTGCAGCAATCATTACATGTTATCTGATCTATTTATTTTAATTTGTGACTGTAGTTAAATACACTGCAGTAGCTCAGTATAGAGGTAAGGAAATATACTGAAGATTTGTCTCCTTTAAAAATTATTAGTTAACTTTCCCAATAACTGTTATACCACATTCTTCAGTAGATGTGGGCTTTTGTTTACTAGAAAAAGAGTCACTAAGTCAATGGTTTTCTTCTGTGCTGCTCATGAAGAGTGCTGAATTAAGTAAGGAGAATCAAGTGTCCTATCCAAGGCTGTGCAACAGAATGAGACCTCCATTTTCGCACATTCTTGCTGATGTCCCTCACATATGAAGAGCTGAAAAGCTAGTTTGTTCTCCTTGGATCATTCCATAGTATCTGCATGATCCACTGCCAGTAAAAGGAGTTAATGAGTGTCAGTCTGAATGCGGATTTTGTGTTGTGGACTCCTGCTAATTAGGAAATGATTGGAAACTGCCAAACTTCTGTAATTTATCCTCTTGCTAATGGTTTAGTTCATATTGATTAAGGGTGGAAGCTTCAAAAGTGCTCAGTACTAGTTTAATTTTACCTCTACTGAAGTCAAAGTGAGTTTCACCATTGACTTGAATGGGAGTAGAGTTAGGCAATACAGAGTATCTTTGAAATCCCATTAGGCTAATCTACATAGACTATTCTCACATCATCTTTTTAGTATTAGAAAGAAGAAACTCAAAGCAACTAGCTAGTTTTAAAGTATTTCAAAAGGGAAAAATAGGTGGCAATATAGACAAGGACAATCTGTTTAACCCTCAGGTTTATTTCACAAATTGGATCATGGGTTTTGTTGCTGAGAGAAAGTGATTACTGTATAAAAACATTGTCTGATATTGCCTGCACAGCTTCCTTTGATTTAAAAGGGAGCAACACAGGGACTCTATTTAATCCCTCCACTCCAGAATCTTCATGTACTTATTAGAAATAATTTTTTAATGCATGTGCATGAAGGTGTTCAGTTCATGCATCTCTTGGAAGTCAGCCAGGGATCTATGTTTAATCTCAGTTTAAGTCATTTATTTCCCACTGCCAACATGGACATATGAGCACAGTTCAACAATTAGCAACTAATTAATAATGACATAATATCAATGAAAAAAGGAAGTTACTGAAGTTAATTACTAAGGAAACCTTGCAAGAAAATCAATTTTTTTGCAAGTTATGTTCAATTCAAAGAACTGCTGAATGAAATTATTCCATATACACATGCACAAATTGGATCAGAGTATTACTTAGGTAGGTGGCAAACTGTGTGTGCAGTCTTGTCACTGGTAGGCTGATGGCAAGACAAGATATGGCACATTAGAGTGATTTCACATCAAAGATATTGTCCATTCAAGGTATTTGCTTACTTCAACAAATACACCACACTTTATCTCTGATATTGTATTAGAAACTATCAAAATATCTAATTTTAGTGGCAAAAGCACAAGTCTGGGAATTAGGAAGTCTTTATGGTATTACCTCTGGGCTAATTTAATGTTAATAGTGAGATGTTTGGTTTTATAAAATCCTTAGCATGCTTCAAAGTTCTGTAAAAGTAATATTTTTTTCTATTTCAGCATGATGCATTCTGGCACAGCAACATACCAAAAATAAGACAAAGGATTTTGTGAAGTCAAAACACTTAAAAGGCAAATTTATACTTATTGGCTAGCACCTCTGCTTAACATGCAGAAAGTCCTGGGTTCAATTCCCAGGGGGTTGGACACGATGATCTCACGAGGTCCCTTCCAGCCCTATGATTTGATTTGATTTGTGTCCAGAATGCCATCCTCCCTTGGCTTGGTTAGCGTGTGTGTGTGGGGATCAGAGCTGTAACTGCAGCAGGGCCAACAAGGCAAAGCCCCAGGCAGCCCAGAGAGGCTCAATGTAGCCGCTCTATTAAAGGAGTGGCTTTGCAGTGCCAGCTATAAGTGCCACTAATGGGAAGGGGCGCATTCCGATCAGAACGCACCCTGGGTGGCAAAGCACCATGTTACAGCTCTGGTGGAAAATAGCACATGTATTCAGGTGGGTTCGGTTTTGTTTTCTAGCAGTTCATCTGAATCTCCTGACTTTTCCACCAAATTTTGATTAACCAAGCTCTATGGTACACACATACTCTCACAGTGCACAGCACGATCGAAACAATGCAGTGAACATCACGCATAAGTGATGGGCCATTGGATAGCAATTTTTCTCAATGGTTTACAGTCTTCACGTAGCTCTGAGAAGAATACCATGCTGCATCCTGTCATTAGCTACATCAAACTACACTTGCTTTGGGCACCCCCTGCCCACATGATCCTACAACTCTCACTTCTGCAGTCTTCCTCATTGTCTTGCTGATATCAGGTGTCAGCCAGCCAGCCATTTTTATAAGAGGTGGGAGCTTGCTCCCAAACCTACATCTTCTGGCCCAAAGAACCTTTTAAGAGGCATTCTGTGGTAATACAGTGACAAGTTCAAGAGGGGTAGCCATGTTAGTCTATGTCCACAAAACAAACGAGGGTTCCTATGGCACCTTAAAAACCAATACATTTATTTGGGCATAAGCTTTCGTGGGCCAGAACCCACTTCCTCAGATGTGGCAGCATGGTGAAACTTACTGATTTTTTTAATAAAACAAACAAGGAGTCTTGTGGCAGTTAAAGACTAACAAATTTATTTATTGTATGAGCTTTCGTGGGAGAAAATCCCATCTGATAAAGTGGGATTTTCTCCCATGAAAGCTCATGCAATAAAATATATTTGTTAGTCTTCCACAGGACTCCTTGTTTGTTTTACTGAACTAGACTAACATGGCTGCCTCTTTGGAACTTGATTTTTTTTTTTTTAAATGAAGTGTACATTTTAGTCACTCCTCCCTTACTCCTCATGAGGGACCACTTTTCCCTATATTATTGATGGGAGGCCTCATGATACCCTTCTTCCATCTACTGTCTTGGAGAATGAAGACCTACTCCTCCTCCATGTCCTCAGAGACGTCATTCTGGGGACTGCAGCATGCATCTTCTCTCTTTGGCAGCAACAATGATAGGTTGCTCCCACTGCTATCTACTGTACTACATAACAACAAAGGAAAACTCTCCAGGGAGATTTAGCAGTGAAGTGAGCCTCTTAACTATTCCACCCACAGATAGAAAATAAAAAGCCATAGCCTCAAAGACATCAGGGCAGGAGGATGTTGCAGGCCAAGAAGATCACCCCAAAACACTGAAAGATAAGTGAGGTTTAAGGGCTGGGTTCTATTGATAAAAGGGGCTTGTGCACAGGGAAAGAATCAGAGGCAGCTTCTTGTCTCAGGTTTCCAAAGCCATCAGAGGGAGAGTGATGTGAACATGGAGAGGATATCATTTCACAGTGAATATCCCAAACCAGGCCTCCTGTCGTCTGGGTTCAGAGGCAAAAAGCCTCTACGCAGTTCCAGCAGGCATACAGCAACAAGACAAGAATTCAAAGACAGATCCACATAAACACTAGGAAATACCAAGGCTTCAGTCTTTTCCAGCACATCTTTTATTTCACACCATAAAAAGCATGAAACACATTAAACATGCTGGGATATTTAACTAATACGTTATCAGGTTACAAAACACTTGCAACATTTTCCTGAGTGACAGTTTTATAACCCATATACTGAAAACTAATGTAAAATAAAAATCTTGGATTGTGGTCTTGCTATGAAAGCAGGTGCAGAGATTCTAAAATAAAAGCTTGTTTAAAAAAAAATTCTGTGGATCAACAGCTAGAGCTGAAACATGATTTTAAAAAAAATCTATAATTAAAAGCCAAAATCTGCAATTCAATCATTTATAAAATTGCTTGGATATTTTCCAAGAGAGAAAACCTGATTTTCCTGTAGGTATCAGCCTTACCACCAAACCAGGTGTTTTCATAGAGCTAGATACATGCTTATTTTCTCTGTAACCAACACTTTTTTTAATTTAGGAATTGGAAAAGTGTTGTAGGTAAATTTTAAAAAAACCCAACTGCAGCAAAACAAACAAAAACCAAACTAAAACCAGAACTCACAAATGAATCACCAAAAACTTGAACTTAAGCTAGCCTACACCTTCAGAGGAGGTTCGAACATTTATTTCTAAGCCAACCTCATTCAACACTAGACCAAAATCTGTCACAGATGGTGCATGCACACTGAATCCTCCCTCGGTGCAAGGGGATCACTAGATCAGTTCTCAACCTTTCCAGACTAGTGTAGGACTCTGAATTCTCTGCGTACTTCTTATAACATAAAAACTTGAGCTTTGGCTTTCTTTCCTGGGCCCTAGTGAGTTTAACATGGGCCCTGGTGAGCCATTAAAATGAACTTGTACACAGTTTGAGAACAGTATAAATAAGTCATTATATGTATGAAATTTTAATTTGTACTGATTGTGCTATTGCTTTTTATGTATCCTGTTGTAAAATTATGCAAATACCTCAATAAGTTGATGTATCCACTCCCCAAAACCCAGGAGTACACATACCCTTCACTGAGAACCAGTGGACTAGATAATCACTCAGTTCCTTCCACTTCTATATTCGCACGGTAACGAGTTCCAAAGGCCAGAAATTGAAGCCAGACAGATTCAGTCCAGAAATATGGTGCAACTTTTAATAGTGAAGATAACTGCCTTGAGAACAATTTCCAAAAGGTCATGATGGCAATTTTTAAATTAAGATTGGACATTTTTCAAAAAGAAAAAACAGGAATTAATTCAAAACAGGAATTAATTCAGAGAACTCCTATGGCCTGTATTATATAGGATGAGAGATTAGGTGATCACAGTTGTCCCTTCTAGCTTTATCAACTAAAAATCAAATGGCCCTGGTGTGCAGCCTAGATAGCCATAAAGCATTGAAGATTTTATGAGTATATAGTTAAACTACAGTATGGATAAGCCTCAGATTGACATTGGAAGACCTGGATGTTAAGCTAAATCAAGCCGCTCAATACTTAGGCCTGATCCACACTAGTAAATTAGGTCACTGTAACTACATTGCTTGGAGTTGTGAAAAATCCACATTCCTGAAAGACATAGTTAAGAATTCTTCTATTGACCTAGCTGCCACCTGTCAGGAAATGGATTACTTGTTCCTACACTGACAGTAGAATCCCTCCCGTCATTGCAGGTCGTTTCTACACCTACAGGTCTGAGGACTCTTTTTTACTTAAATTGATCTGGGTCAGGGAAAAACTTTCATCTAAAGCTGGGTCAGGTGAAAAATTTAACAATTAACTGACTAGTTCTGTTCACAAATAGTGTACACAGTCACTCTGACATTCAGCAATCATTTGAAATTTCTCACCATACAATTTGAGAGACAGTCCGTCCTCCGGTCTGTAGTTTATCTTCAAGCAGCTTGTTCTGAAGTTTACATGTCTAATTGAAATTTGAACTGTGTTGAGTAGTTTTGACTGGAAACAAGACATGATACATTTCTATTCCCTAATTTGTAATTCAGTTTCTTGTGTGAGCACTCATGTTCAGGAACTCAAAATTCACTTTCCATGAATGTCATCTGAGGTTTCTTGGAGCAAAAGAAAAAATGTTTTTGTATGCATTTCAGGCACCAAATTCAACTGCTAGAAATATTGATGGCAAATTGAAAAAAGGGTTGCAAAGTCAAAATAAATTCGTTAAACAAAAAAGAATAAATTGTCACAGAAAATGTGCTGCAGCATTTACACATTTAGTCTTAAGGAAAACACATGCTGGTGCTGCAAACTGAATTCAGAGTTTGTATTTTGCATTTTGCTTTGAACAAAGAATCCTATATCCGTTTAGCTGTTCCTTTAAAGTACGAGAGTACCGACTGTGCGTGCATGCATTTGTATCACACATGCACACACACCCTCCCCCCCCCCATAAAATTTAATCACCAGTTGCTGAAAAGCTATTTTGGTTCTTTTCTATAGCACTAAAGCCATTATTAGGTAGTTTTCATTTGGTTCAGCATTAGCTTTAGTTAAATAAAAAAGCCAAGATAGCTAAAGAATGTAATGCATTTCCTATTTAAAAATGTACAGCTTATTGCTCAAGGACAGTTATCAGCATAGCACAGAATGCAAGAATGAATAATTCATTAGTTTAGTCGCCTCGCTCTTTTCAATGGGACCTGAAAGTGAAGAATTGTTTTTTTCTTTTCTTCACCTTTTCTTCAGCCCAGTGGGAACAATTTGGCCTTTGAACCTATAGCTCACAACTTCCCCCCCTTAGCTATTTGACATGGAACAGCCCAGAAAGAATGATGTCCCCTGTGTTCACCTTCACCCACTCACCACAGCACAGCTGTGGAGGCACATAGCAAAGCTTCTCTCACAGGACCACACAAAGAGCTGACTACCACACTGCAGCTGTGACAAACCAGCAATTCTTCAACTGCCACCTAAGTCACATATTCCACAGTCCAAGAACAGATGCATTTAAGCTGAGCATTAGGGGGAAAAATGGTACGTTATTTAATTTGATCTGGGCTCAGAGGTATTAAGGGTTTCAGATGTTATAGTCTGAACTGAAAAACAAGAGTTTAGAATGCAGTTTTCATTTCACCTTTGCCATCCGTAGCATGTACTGACTTACTATTACAAGAACATTCCCAATCAATCATACACTTGTACCAATCCCACTGTTTCTCTGCTCCTAAAAAGGGTGTGTGGGTGGGTGGGTTGTTTTTGTTTGGGGAGATTGTGTGCTACAAGAAATCAGTTATGTACACTTCTCTGATTTATAGATGGAACATCTCTCTTTATCTTAGTCAGTTTGCAACTGATCAGCATGTTATCCAATTCTCATGAAAGCCTCTAGCAAGAAGCAAATTCTACCACTAAATCTGGATTTTTGCTGAGACTGATAGGCTTAGCAGTCTGTGAAATACATTGACATATGTGATGTCTTGAAGAGACTAGCCTCTCCTCTGGGTTGAGAAAATGCTGAACCCAGGTCCTGCAATAACATTTTATCACAACACGAAACTAAGCAGCAAACAGACAAATCCTGAAAGGTACAGAGTGTCTCCAGAATGCTGAAGGGTGCCCTCAGTTCCCTCACTGACTTCAGCAGAAGCTGAGAATGCTTAATATCTCACAGGAGCAAGTCCAAATGATGATGAGCCACCTTGTTTTTAATCTGTTTCTCGAATGCCTGTGACAAGGAAACAAGATATCAAAATTGTGGCTAGAAGCTGCCAGCTCCCTTAAAGAATCAGAGTCTCTTTTGCGACTTTTTAAGAAACAGAAGGTCTTTATAGGGAAATGAAGGCAACAGTGGCAACTTGTGAGAGCAACAAAGATGATATAAAAAGAACAGTTCTCTCATTAATTGTGGTACCCAGCACGGAAGGTTCTGAGCAATTACAGGAATCATTTGAGGACTTCATGCAGTTGTAGTCAATTTATAGCCCCAATTTGTGTGTACAACTTCATTAAGGAGAAATGCTAGTTTCTCTAGTTTGTCTGATTTACGCCGCTCCCTTGTCTTCCTACACATGACTTTACCTTTCACAAACACCAACATTGTACAAAGGTGATTATTGCAGAATAGAAACTTAAGGCAAGTCATATTTTAGATACAAGAGTTCAAAGTAGTAAGTGATTTCATTTCTTGACATTACTTCCTATATTTGACATTGTCAATAATTCCTCATATGTTTTCATCTAGTGCTCTTGGTGGTATGTACAGTGTGCAAAATAGTGCATATCATTGCAGTGTTCCTTTCTCCTAGTCTATATTCCTGCCATGGGTCCTTAAGATAAAAGCAAATGAGATGGAGGGGAGAATAAACATAGAACTAATGAGACTCAAGCCATATCACCCTCTCGACCACTATCTTGTGTGCTTTATTTTGCTTCCCTTCTGTTTACATTGTTTTAGATCATAAGGTCCATCAGTCAGATTTTCTCTCTCGTATTTGCACAAGTCTTAGCACAATGGGTGTTTGAATCTCTTGGGGTCTTTGTAAAGAGCCATAGTGCCATTTTCTCTCTGCCAAGTGATAGCAAATATCCAGGGCTATTAGCCTAGCTTCCCATTGGAAGACAATGGTATGGAGCCAGGGTATATTCTCAGTGAAAGCTATTTATTTTGCACTAGAGGTCATTGAACAGCAAGCAGGCAGTCTCATCTATTAGAAATCTCAAGTCTAGCTCCTGATTCTCAAGGAGCAAACTCTCCATGAAAAAATGACTTTTGGGACAAAGGGAAAATGTTCTTTGCTACTTGCCACAGCTCTCTCAAAAAGAAATTGTGCAACATTTCTTCAAAGACTGTACACTGCTCATGTTAAGAAATTGAACTTGTAAGACTATGTTCACCATTTAGTGAATCCTGCCAGTGCACAGATAAATAGGCAAGGACTGGTACTGTGCTTTGTGTAACTTTGAACTGTCTGTTTGGCAATGTTCGTAGGAGGACCTTATTGTTCTTGACTACAGATGCATACTTCTATGCTATTTATCGAGATTCTGTAAGTTAACTGTGGGCCTCCTAAACTCGGTGTCAATACCACAGACAACTTAGGTTGCCGACATCTTCAGCTTGCAGACTTCCTAAAACTAGTGTCTATGCAGCTTGATAAGAGCTTGGGATGCTCACAGCTAGCAGTATCTAAAGGATAACAACTCAATTTCATGGCGACTTTTAGCTATTCATTTTTGTTCTGCACTGTAACAAGACCAAAGCCTTTTGAATGCTTTTGTGAGAACAGAATTGTTAAAATTTCCAGATTCACATCAAAACATGAGCTTTTTTTAATTGCAGGGAGAGAGGAGGAACATAACAGAATCAGATTCAATTCCCTTTTGTGTCCAAATCAGAGCACAGGTTTTCACCTCAGACCCAGATCATTCCAAATTGAGCAGGGACTAGAACCTACATCTCCTAGGGATGTGCAGGCTATAGAGTGAGAGCCTCTTTCATATCTTCTAACCAGAAAACCCCAGACTTAAAAAAAAGTTTTTCAAAACAGTTACATCTCTGAAATGTTTCAACTTTGACAAGACAGCATTTGACAAATCAAAAGCTTGTTTTAGTCAGCCCTACTCAAAATCAAATAAATTTGTCTCTGGATGGTTTTAGAAAGTATTTTGTGGACATGATGTCTACACAGCAAGTGGGAGCAAGCACCCTTGCCTATGTCAGATATGGGTTAATGCAAATAGCTGTATAGATAATGCTTTGAGAAGTTGTGACTGGGGTTGGAGCTTTGGATTTAGAACTCATCTCCATCCCTAAAGCTGAAAATTCAAAGCACTGTTTATACAGCTATTACTAAAGTGCTAGCTCAAGCCCCACTACCTATTGACCCAGGCTGTGATGCTTGCTTCCACTCAATCCAAAATGCTGTGTAGTTTCTATGCTGTGGGCTTCTAAGGTGCTAAGATCTGCCCTGGAAAAATCAGGCCTGAATCTACTGTAAGATGCCTTGACCAGAGAAAGTAATTCAGTGTATGATTTAAGAAGCTCTCAGCCCTTGCAGCATACCTGTTAAGTCCTATACCAGAAAAACTGGCTCTGTGTGCATCTTTAGGTTACCACAGAAATAACCTGTATCTTTTCTAAGGCTTTATGGAGATCACTAGTGTGGTGTTTTGGACTACCTAGGGTCACTGAGGTTGCCCTAGCACCTAAACGACCCTCCCATTTATCACTATGGCAACCCCAATGACCCTAGGTAGTGCCTCTCATTATTGGATTATAATTTCCCCTAGAACTCTACAACTAGGTTTTTTCTGAGTGCATGCATGTCTTATGATACCTCCCAAATTCAGAGGCATCTAAAGAAGACTATGCCCTCCTAAGATATGGCTGCACTACACCTTTTTTAAATCTTGACACTCCATGTATTACAGATATTGTTTCCATGACTTCCCAATAAGATTCTCTACAGCACAGTGCTTGCAGAAATATGAAACAACTCCTGAAGATTATACCTACCAATTTTATTGTTATAATCTCATCTCACACCTCTCTGTATAGTCACCAGTCTGTTTTAAGTGGACCCGACAGCAAAGTCTCACATGCTTCCAAGTCATTTGGATCTAGGCAGACTCTAGTTACTGTTTCTGGAGCTAAGAGACATAAACCTCTTATCTGAGCTCCTTCTTGGACATGGCTGTAGTTCACCACTACAGATCCTGAAGCCTCCCAAACCCTTTTCTCCAAGTCACTTACACATGCTCCCTCAAAATCCCACCCAGTCTGTGGTCTCTAGGCTTCTGCTTTAACCTCTTCAGGGACAATATGGCAGGAAAACAAGGAACACAGCTGAGGTTTCTTAATCGACAGTCACTATACGTTTTAAAAGAACAAGGGAACAACAAACATTTGACAAAATAAGAAGAATCTTGAGATGCACCCTCCCCCACTCTGAGCTCACTCCTATGGAGAGTTCAAAGTCTATTAGTGGTCAGAAACACACCTATCTTTCATTTCTCCAAGCCCTTCCATTCTGAGGATGGCGTCCACAGCACTATTTAAGCCTATCTCCTTTTGCCATACTCTCAACTGGAAAACTCAAGGCCCCTCGCCAGTGAGACACAATTGATTCATGGGGATGAGTCAATAGTTGAGAACCATTTGAAGTTGGTAGCCCCATATTGCAGTCTTGATGGCATCTCAGAGATGGTCCTTCAGCAGGGTGTCAAGGCCATTTCTGGGAACAGCTACTATACAGAATCCATTTCAACACATGTTGTCCTTGGGGAAAATTAAATGTATTCAGCACCTAATATAAAATGGGGTTCACAGTTTAATGTTAGTTAACAGTGGGATAAAACTGTATCATATATTAAAACTCACAGAGATCACTGAGGCTCCCTTGTGCAGCACAATGTGGCATTGCAGTCATTTAACCTCAGCTTCATCACCATTTTCTTTGGCTTATTCCCATTGCAGGTGTGACAAGGCTCTCTAGCTAAATCCTGGCAGATAGTTCAATCTCTTTCAGAGTAAGAGTCCTTTAGACAACAGAAGCACACAACAAAGGAATCTTCCACCCAGCGAGGCTCAGCACTCAGTCCTTACAGGTGAATCCCAACTGCAACAGCCTGTCTCAACATTCACCAATAGAAGAATATCCACAGTTATAACAGCTATACCCAACAGAAATTTTTAAAGAGATGTTTTGACTAAGCCCTCAGGCATGAAGTTCAAACTCGAGCTTCTGGGAATTAGAAGTTTTTTTTGTACCTTCTCCTAAAGAAGCGTCTGCAACTAGTCACTATTGAAGAAAGGTTAGTGGATAAACAGCTCATGGGTCTGATCCAGTATGGCAAGCCCCATAGTCTTAATCTGTGTATGCAAATAACTTCTTTAGTGGGAGACTGTACATTCTGAGGGAATGGTTCATCAGCCTGCCTTTAAATGTGTAGCATTTATGAACCTGTTGGCATGTACTGTATACCACTTACATTCACAAAATGACATAGCAGCAATTCATTTCATGTTTACTGTAAGAGAGCTTAACATGTATTTCTAGGTCTGTGAAAATTAACTCAAAAAGGTTCAGTAAGGAGGTTCAGTCTGGGGTTAACCTAGCTCTTCATACTAGGCCTAATCCAAAACCCTTTGGCTATGTCTACACTTAGATTGTTAAATAAATATAACTTAAATTGATCTAATTGAATCAAAATAAAAATCATTAAATTGATTCAAGTTAAATTGATTTAACATGTCCCCACTAGCAGCCCAAATTGAATCAGCATGGCATGGACAAGACTTGCTAGTTTGATTTAGCAGAAGGGCACCATGGGAGGTGTGGCAAGATGGCCCCCAAGAAGGGCCATGCCCCCACCCAATATATAGAAAGAAGAAAGCAACCTGGGCAATGTTCCCTTTAAGCTGCGCGGCCTAACACAGCCCCCACCCCCCCCGCACAGGGAAGGCTGCTGGCCGCGCAGGGCCGGCAGCCAGAGTCCTGGCTGAGAGCTCCTCTGGAGCTGGGAGTTATTAAAATTCCCGCCCAGAGAAGCTCTAATGGAACATGCCCAGAACGTCTGAGCATGCTCGGTTAGTGCTTCTCTGGCCCCAGGAACTGTGGCTGGGCCATGCCGTTCCAGTGGCAGGGTAGGCTTGCGGGGATGGGTTGGGGAGGCTGGAGGGTTATCAGGGGAGCAGGCCCACGGGGAGGGGGAGGGGGTGCAAGATTGGGCCCGTGGGGGGGCATGGCAGAATCAGGCCCGCATGGGTGGGGAGCCATGCAGCGAGCAACATGACTTGCTCAGCTGCCTGAGGCTCTTAGAGGGAACATTGCCTGGGAAGAAGGGCAAAAAGTATTAAATGAAAATAATAGTTAAATTGAAATAATGTGGCTACTCTGTGCTATTTTGAAATAATAATTTCAGTTTAACAGTCATTTTGATATAAAGGAAGGTTTTATTATATCAAAGTGATTGCTCCTTATTTCAAAATGAGGGAGCTCCTCATTTAGAAATAATGAAAGCTAATGAAGTACTACTTTAAATTGAAATAATCATTCTTTTGATTTAAAGTGTAAGTGTAGGCATGCCCATTGATGCTAATAGAAGTTTATTATTTCAAAGGTGGTGATGGGGAGGGAGCTTGAGTAGGACTCTACCTGCCTATTATCCTGATATCTGAACACTTGGGCACAGATTTGTATTAGAAGCATATGCAGTCACAAATGTAGATTCAGCACTTAAAAAAAGAAAAAGATGTTGGTGTACTTCTAGAAAAGTAAAGTCAACATGGACTCCTTGTCAAAAAAATCTACCACATACATTTAAAAGCCTTTCTGGAATCACTCATCTAATAATCCCAGTTATTTGTGACTAACAAGGAACCTTTTCCAATCATTCAGATTTAAATTTGTTAGAAGTCTAATGAAAAGAACAAGGGGTGTGTGTGTGTGTCACTTTACTTTATGTAAACCTTGAACAGACTGAAGATGGCCTCCAGTTATAGTGGGAGGAAAAAATCAGTTAGGACAACAAGCAGCTGTGACTGTTTTACCTTAATTTCCATTCAATGTATTGACAGCTATCACAACAGTTCACATCACAAATGTGCAGAGGAGAGAGCTAAAAGCAGCAATCAGAGAGACAAATCCTTTATTACTGCTGTTAATTCCCTACGTCTTAGAGATTCAATCTAATCATCCTCCCTTTTACATGAGACACCACCACTCAGACTTTTAATAGGGCAAAAACTCTCCTTTTCGGATACCTTGTAAAAGAGCCATTCCTAGACATGTTGAAAAGGAAATGGAGAAATAAATCTGGCTATTACGTATAGCAGTGAAAATACCATAAAGCTTTGAGGAGTACTTACATTATTTAATCTGTGGCCAGATGGCCCAATTTTAGTTTAAAAATTATTAGCTCAGCATACAGTAGAGAAGATTTTACACCATAGACAAATGGGGGAAGGGAAAGAGAACAATGCTTATGTGGGGCCAGCCTCATGTTGGGGATTGGAAATACGGAGAGCTGATGCAGCTTCCCTACTAGTTAATACATTGCTTGAAGGTCTTGGGGCCATTGGATGGAAGCCAGGATTATCTTTATGGAAGTCCCAGATATCACACTGCTATTAAGCTTCCATGATCTGAGCCATGTTCCTAAGAACACCTTTGCTGGCTGCTCAATTTCCCTTTGGGGGGTATTTCAACAAATGGAATAGGAAATCAACATTACTTACTCCATATTTCCCATGGGTTCAGGGGAGGGGCAGATTAAGACTTCTGTCTAATCTCTCTCCTTTCTTGCACACAGCCTGTTATGCCCCACTTCCTCTCCCAGTTTGAATCTTCTACTTTTTCTTTATAAAGGAAAGGGAGTGTTTCAGTTGTAATATTTACAGACTATGTTAAACTACATTTTTATTACTTCATCAAAGTGATCTTCCTTTCAGATTGCTTGCTAGTTGCTTTTGGTATGACTGCTGCGTGTTAAATGCCTTTTGTCTCAGGAAGACCATGAACATTTAATGTTCATTGCTCAATAGATAACGGTGACAAATTAGCACAAATGCAGATGAGTAAGATGAAGGCAACAGCAGTTTTGCCACAGCTGAGGTGTCTCGGTGTTGACTAATACTCTCTGCTGTTTATGAGGAAATTAGCATTGTGGCAAACTGCTGGTTTTCTGGCAGCGGGTCTCATGCTTTTCTTTACTGGAAGTGGGTCAGGGCACACCCCAAACTCTTGAGTCCTGCCCCCATGGGGACTTGCACTGGTGAGACTCCAGAGAGGGGAGAGGGGGTTTTGGACCCGGGCCTGCCCTCTACTCCGGGTCCCAGCTCAGGGGCCCTATGAAGTGCAACAATGTGTGCTGACAATGTCCCAGCCTACACTTCTTTACCCTGGCCTGTCTTTCCCTTCTGTCCTTACAGTTCCTTGTGCCTGGTCTCCCCTTAGGCCAGGTTTCTTTTCTCAATCAACAAGAGTCTGAGACACACCTTTGTTTTTCTTCTCAAGGCCAGTTACCATCTACAAACTCTTCTGCTCCTTTGCTTCATACTCCTCTACTCCTTTGTTCTGCACAGCACCACATTCCTGCTCCTCCTCCAGCTTGTGCAACTTCTGTTTGGGGCAGGGCAACTTTTATCAGGCACCTGGCTAGGCCTTAATTGATCTCAAGTGCCTCTAATCAACCTGCAATAACCCTGGTTAGCCACTGGGGAACAAAGCCTTCAGCATTCTGAGGCTCACATATCTCCCTGCTTCTACTCTCAGACTGCCTGCTGGCTTTGATCTCTCACATATCCTCCCCCCCTGCTCAACACCATAGGGTTGGGCTACTTGGGATGTTAAAGAATGCTGAGGTGACAGGGCATCTGCTCTGCCATGCTGGTTTCCAGGTCTGTGTTGTACCCAAAAGTGAAAAGGTTGGAGAGAGAGGAACCATCTGGTTACTCTTGCATTTTTCTCCTTGTTCATGTGCATCCACTGGAGTGGGGCATGGTCTGTCACCAGACTAAACTTCCTCCTAAGGAAGTAATAGTGGAAAGTTTCCATGGCCCATTCGATTGCTAAACATTCTGTTCTATAGAAAGGAGTTTTTTTTACTAAGAAATAAGACTGGATGTTCCTCATCACCTACCATCTGTGACAGGACAGTGCCTACCCCAACCTCAGAGGCATCTGTGTGGAGAATGAACTCCTTCTCAAAATCTGGGGCTATGAGCACTGGATGGCTACACAGGACTGTCCTCAGATCCACAAATGCTTCCTCTGCTTTATCAGACCATTTCACCATGCAAGCTTTTATTAGATCAGTCAGTGGTTTTGGCCTACTGGCAAAGTGGGGGGATGAACCTCCTATAATACCCCATTATACCCAGGAATGCCCTGACCTGTTTCTTGCAGACTGGTTGTGGCCAGGCCTGAATGTCCTCCACTTTGTCCCACTGGGGTTTTACTAACCCTCTTCCTACTATGTAGCCTAGGTATTCGGCCTCAGCTAGCCCTATTGCACACTTCATGGGATTTGCAGTGAGGCCAGCTCTCTGAAAGGTACAGCTTCCACTTTTTCTAGATGTGTTCCCCAGTCAGGGCTATGAATGACTACGTCATCTAAGTAAGCAGCAGCATACTTGGTATGAGGGCTTAGTAACTTGTCCATTAGTCGTTGAAATATTGCGGGTGCTCCATGGAGTCCAAAGGGCAGAACTGTGGACTGGAAAAGGCTATCAGGTGTGGAGAAAGCAGTCTTCTCTCTGTCCTCTTTGGCTAAAGAGATTTGCAAGTAGCCCTTAGTTAAGTCCAGGGTGGTCAGGTACCAAGCCTTACCCAGCTGGTCCACCAGTTCAATACACAGGATTGGATAAGCATCAAATTTGGATACTTCATTTAACTTCTAAAAGTTATTGCAAAATCTCCAAGTGCCATCGGGCTTGGGAACTAGGACAATTGGGCTAGACCACTGGCTGTGAGATTCCTCAATCACACTGAGTTCCAACATCCTCTTTACTTTGTTCCTAATTTCTTCCCTTTTTGCCTCTGATATTTGCTAGGGCTTCATAGTAACCGGTACTCCTGAGTCAGTAATAATGTGGTGCTGGATCACTGATGTATGGCCAAGTTGCTCGGAGAACACAACTTCATTTCCCCGAATCATGTCAATGACTTCTGACCACTGTTCTGGTGTCAATTCAGGTGAAATTCTCACATTTTCTTCTGGAGCTTCCAGCTGGTTGCTTGAGTCCCAAGTAACAAAGCAGGCTTCTTGGGCCTGCCAAGGTTTCAAGAAATTCACATGATATATTTGTTCAGACTTTCTGTGATTGGGTTATTTTCACTTTGTAATTTACATCCCCAATGGCTTCTATCAGTTCATATGGGCCTTGCCAACTGGCTAAAAGCTTGCTTTCTGTTGTTGATACCAGTACCATTACCTGGTCTCCAGCTGAAACGTCTGCATTTTTGCCTGTCGATTGTAGTAGGTCTTTTGGGACTCCTGAGCTCTCTCCAGGTGTTCACATACTATAGGGGTCACTCAGGCTATTCACTCTCACATCTGTGTCACATGCTCTATGACATTCTTTCCAGGGTTAGACTTTTCCTCCCAGACCTCCTTAGTGATATCTAATATCCCTCGAGGGTGGCAGCCATATAGTAACTCAAAGGGCAAGAATCTGGTGGATGCCTGCGGGACCTTTTGTATCACAAACATCAGATAGGGTAGAAAGGCATCCCAATCTTTCCCACCCTGGTCCACTACTTTCTGTATCATACTTTTCAAGGTATGGTTAAAATGTTCAACCAAACCAGCTGTCTGTGGGTGGTAGACTGAGGTACGTAGTGAATGGATGCAGAGCAAAGTGCATAGATCCTTCATTACTCTTGACATAAAGGGAGTACCTTGATCTGTTAGGATTTCCTTTGGGATGCCTACTTGAAAGAAAACTGGAGCAACTCTTTTGCAATTGCCTGGATGTGGGGCTCCATAAGGGAATGGCTTTGGGGTACTCAGTGGCACAGTTCATGATAAGTAGCACACTTTGGTGGCCCCGTGCTGGCCATTCTAGAGATATCACCAAATCCATAGTTATTCTCTTGAAGGGTACTTCAATCACGGGATGGGGCACAATGGGGGCCCCCACGTGAGGACTGGGGCTATGCAACTGACATTCTGGGCAGGAGGTACAGTATTGTTGTATTTCTGCCCAAATCCCTGGTCAGTAGAACCTCCACAGAATTCGGTTCAGGGTTTTCTCAGCCCCCAAATATCCTCCAGATAAATGACTATGGGCCAACTCTAACACAGCCCTTATGTGTTTTCTAGGTACCAGGAGTTGCTCAACTTCCTCCCCTTTTATTTGTGCTACACGAGATAGGCGATTGTCTTGAAGTATATAGTATGGGCTGGGGCCCTTGGTCTTCTCCTCCACTACCTCCTGTTGCACACTCTCATACAAGGGGTCATTGGCCTGGTCCTCCCCAAAGTTTCCCCTGGGGTACTGAACTGCACTTCCTCTACAAGTCTGACCTCAGCTTCCTCCCTGGGGTCAGCCCTACTAGTGCTGGGGACTGTCCCTGGATCTTCCTCCATAGGAGCAGTTTTCTGGGCTCCCGACCAGGTTCGCCTGCCAACCAGGACAACCTTCTGATTTTTCATCAGTATCCTAGTCCCTAGTTTCTCATCTGCCCTCCTTTCACATCTAGGCTTCTGGGGTTTTTGGGAGGGAGAGAACAGTTCGTGGTTGAATTCTGGAAAAACAAGTGCATAACTGGCCACCTGTACATCCATCTCAGTCTGGGGCTGACTATCTACCTTGGGTTCTATTGGGGTAAGTAGACTTTCAAAGCCTGGGAAGTCTTGGGCCTACTAGGACTGGATAGGGAAGCCCAGGTACCACCCTTGCTGTTATGCAGATGACATTACCCTGGAGCTCTATCCATATTAGGACAGAGGGGTAAAACTTCACAGTCGCACATACACACGTCACCGCTGTATGTTTTGCCACGCCAATTTACTGGAAAGCAGGGTCACAGCACTCCTGGAATCCACTAATGCTAAGGTCTCTATACTGTTTACCTTTACAGGTCTTGTATACCCATGAGAAGTCACCACCACCCAGATTTGGAGATTTGAAGGCAGCCCCCTCATAAATCGATCTATTACGAGAATCTGTATCATCTTCTCTGGATTGAGGATCTCAGGGTGCAACCACTTCCAGGTCAGATGTATCAGGTCAAAGAGCTGTGAGCGTAGTGTTTTGTCCTCACTGTAGCACCACTCATGGAATCATTGGGCCTGGACTGCTGTTGTCATTTCCAGTCTGGCTAGAATCTCAGCTTTCAGTTGTGGGTAATCAGCAGCAGTTTCTGCAGTCATGTCATAATAAGCCTTCTAGGCCTCCCTCCTTAGAAAAGGAGCCAGAACACTAGCCTACTGATCTCAGGGCCAGCCCTCTCGTAGGGCTGTCCTTTCAAAAGCCAGGAGGTATGCCTCCACATCATCTTCTAGGGTTATTTTCTCTAAAAACTGACTGGCCTGCATAGTCTGTTCTCTGTCTCAGGTGGGGCTTCGCTTCACCAAGGCTTTTAACTGGCCTACAACCTCCTTTATTACTGCCCAGTCCTGGGATGCCTGATCTATCAGCAGGCGGTTGGTCTCCTACTGTACACGCACAGCCTCCTGTTGAACAGCAGTGGTTTGAACTAATGCTTTAACCACTTTTCATCCATTTTGGCAGGGAATGGGGTAAACCCCTGATTTGAGTCCACTGAATGTAGATCCCTTCCCTTGACACCATGTGTGGCAAACTGCTGGTTTTCCAGCAGGGGGTCTCATGCTTTTCTTTATTGGAAGTGGGTCAGGGCACACCCCAAACACCTGAGTCCAGCCCCTCTGGGGACTTGCACTGGTGAAATCCCAGGGAGGGGACAGGGGGTTTTGGACCCAGGCCCACTCTTTACCCCAGGTCCCAGCAAAGTGCAGCTATGTGCTGCTGACAGTGTCCCAGCCTACACTTCTTTACCCTGGCCTGTATTCCCCCTGTCTTTACAGTTCCTTGTGCCTGGTCTCCCCTTAGGCCAGGTTTCTTTTCTCAATCAACAAGAGTCTCAGACACACCTTTCTTTCTCTTCTCAAGGCCAGTTACCTTCTACAAACTCTTCTGCTCCTTTGCTTCAAACTCCTCTGCTCCTTTCCTTTGCACAGCACCATCCTCCTGCTCCTCCTCCGGCCTGTGCAACTTCTGTTTTGGACAGGGCAGCTTTTATCAGGCACCTGGCTAGGCCTTAATTGATCTCAAGTGCCTCTAATCAACCTGCAATAACCCTGGTTAGCCACTGGGGAACAAAGCCTTCAGCATTCTGAGGCTCACATATTGCCCTTCTTCAATTCTCAGACTGCCTGCTGGCTTTGATCTCTTATAGCATAGAGAATATTTGTCATTTATAGAAAAACATACCAATCTCTTCAACTTTTTCAATCAATACTTGTTTCACACCTGTCTACGTGAAGTGGTCCTCAGGGCAAAAGAACATAGACAGCACCAGGGGAAGCAGCATACAAGTAATCTCTGCCATTCAAACAGTTCATTTAATGTTATGCTGAAGTTTGTATGCACCAATTAATCAAGAATAATTATGTTTGGAGAGCACCTTTCATCCTCAGTGATAGCATGGCAGCTTCAAGCGATAGGAATCATTATCTCACCACAAGACACAGCCACTACTGAAGGTGGAATAGGCAGCTGGATAGATGAGTGATGTGCATTGTAGCATTTGTAATATAATAGCTGCACTTCACACTGTAAAAATGTATTGCCATTTCCAGAGGGAACCATCTTGCAGCAAAAATTCACATACAGTGTTGTTCAAGTTAATGCTACTGATGCTTGCCCTTATGTGTGTGCCAGCACAAAAGAGGTTAGAAACTTGCAAACAGGAGGACATGAACAGCAGCTCAAGGCCAGTGGAAGGTCATTAAGATATATTTACTGGTGAGGTCTCAGATAAGAGAATCCAAAAGATTAGCTCCAGACCTAATAAGGGCCTATGTGTAAAGACAAAGGATGCTTCAAATTTAGTGCTCATCTGTCTTAACTTCCATTATAGAGAGGAGGTGGAGTTGGTGACAGCATTTGGGAGAACTTTGTGCCCTTTCATTTAGCATGTGAAGCTGTAGGGGAAAGAAGCATGAGAGATACTGCCATGGCGTCTACCCTTTTTGGATTATCTGCAGATAGCCCCAATGAGTATGTCTACACTGCAGCCAGAGTGAGCCTCTCACATTATGTCTGTACTACACAGCAACAGTGGCAGTGGCATGTAGGGCATGCGTAGCTATACACCACAGTGAAAAGTGGGCTGCATTCAAATTGTAGTTTTTAATTTCAAGTGCTTAAGTTGATTTAATAAATTCTAAATATAGCCTTGGCTTTGCTTAAATCCAGGGCTTAAAGTAAGCTGGAGTGCAGCGGAATGGCTTTCCAGGGGCCACTATTTTTAGGGGCTCAGCATTCTGGGGCTCCTGAAAATAGAAGATGGAGCCAGAATGCTGAGTTCTAGGGCCCACTATTTAAAAACAGTGGGCTCCAGAATGCAGCACTCCAGCTCCATTTTCTATTTTTAGGGGCCCACTGAATGTTGAACCCCTAAAAATAGCAGGCCCCAGGACACCATTCTGGTGAATTCCAGCAGGACAGGAAGCTTCCTCCAGGCTAGGAGATTTTAAATCTCTTGTCCTGAGCCTGCTCTGCATGGCGGCCAGGTAAGGGGACCCTGGGGGGCTGGTTAGGGATAGGTGGGCCGGCCTGGTTGGAAACAGGTGCCGGGGGGGGAGCAGGTGGCAGGGTGGGGGGGGTTAGGGAAGGGTTCAAGGGACTGCTGGGGCCAGCAGTGGGATGGGGGGGTTAGGGAGGGACTTGGGGTGTTTGGGGGAGCAGGATAAGTTGGCAGGGGGCTTAGGGTATTTGGGGGAGTGGAAAAAGCTGACAGGGGAGTTTGGGGGTGTCTGGGGGAGCAGGAGAAGCCAGTGGGGGGCTTGGGGAACTGGCACGGTGGATGCCTTTGAGCTGCACATAGAGCTGCTGCACCCCAGAGCACTCCCCTGGGGACGGGGATGGCCCTCACCTCCAGGCTTTCAAGGGTTGCTGCCCTCTGGGATTGGGAGGCATGGGGCTGCTGGTAGACAGGGAGAGAAAACTGCTGCTGGGGGGTTGTGTGGGGCAGGGTGTGTGGGGGTGCTGTAGCTGGAGGGCGTGTGGGTGTAGCTGGGGGTTGTGTGGATGGGTATGTGGAAATAGCTGGGGGGCTGTGGGGGTGTAGTGGAGCGAAAACCAATGCATGTTATACCAAGAAGTGGTTGCAAACGCCTATGTGGGCTGGGGCACGCACATGCATGAAGGGGGTCCAGATGACATGGGAAGGGGGTCTGGACATGAGTGAAGGGCACCCAAATGTGCGTGAAGAGAGCCCAGAAATTTAGGAGGGCTCCAGGGCCCACCAAATCATACTTTCACTCCCTGCTTAAGTTAACTAGGTCTGCTTAAGTCTACTTAAGCCCTTATTGTAGACTTAACCATTCAGTCCAATGGACTCTGCATTTAGCTTGGGAAGTATGAATTATTTCTGACATAATGACTAAATTTCTGGAACATACAATGTAACACAGAAATACACACTATGATACAACAGTATCTGATATTTACTTTAAGAATTAACATTGATTTCTAGGTTAAAACTAGTTTAAAATGTAGACATTCTTGGAATATTAGGACTGGAATAGTACTTTTGGCCGAAACAAACAAGGACTCCTGGGAGACTTTTAAAGATTAACAAACTTATTTATCACGAGCTTTCATGGGAGAAAATCTCATTCTGAAGTAGGATTTTCTCCCACAAAAGCTCATATGATAAATCAATTTGTTAGCCTTTAAAAGTGCCACTTCTGCAAGACATTTTGTTTTGCTGAACTAGACTAACATGGCTGCCCCTTTGGAACTAAACTAGTGCAGTGGTTTTCAAACTACCAGTTGGGACCCAGTGCTGGGTCGCTGACCTTCAGGCACTGGACTGCAGTGCCCCCTGCTGCCACAGCCGAAAGACGGGAATGCATTGATTAAAGATGTAATTGTTGAATCACGGGAATAAATTATTTTTTTCAACTGGGTCCAGAGGAAAAACATTTGAAAACCACTGATCTAGTGCAACTTCTTGCTCAAAATGGGACCCAGCCCAACTGAATTACCCCAGCTAAAGCTTTATCAAGTCAAGTCTAAAAAACCTCTAAGAATGGAGATTTGACCATCTCCTTAGGTAACCCATTCCAGTGCTCCAAAATCCAGTGAAAAAGCTTTTTCCTAGTATCCAACCTAGGCCTTCCCCACTGCAACCTGAGATCTTTGCTCCTTGCTCTGTCGTCTGCAACCACTGAGAACAGCATAGCTCCCTTTTCCCTGGAACTGCCCTTCACGTAGTTGAAGGCTGCTATCAAATCCACGACCTCCTCCCCCATTCTTCTCTTCTGCAAACTAAACAATCCTAATTCCCTTGTCCTCACCTCATAAACCATTTATTACTCCAGCCCCTAATCATTTTTGATGCCCTCCAATGGACTCTCTTCAATTGTTCACATCCTTTGGGTAGTGAGGGGCCCAAAATTGTCATTAATACTCTGAATGCGGCATCCCCAGTGCGAGATAATCACTTCCTTCAGTCTGCTGGCAATGCTCCTGCTAACGCAGCCCAATATGCTGTTATCCTTCTTCGCAATAAGGGCATAGTTCGGGGTTAGTCTAGCTGTTCATACCAGGCCTAATCTATCTATTAAACCAGAAGTGATCCTTTAACCCACTGTATGTTTAATTACTAAATGAATTACCAGGATTATTCTTTAATCTTTAATTGTAAAAGTAAAACACAAACAAACAAACACCAAAACAAAACAAAACAGAAAGCCCGGGATGCTCACATTGAGGGCAAGAACACTGCACACTTGGAGCATCAACCCTTTCCCCCACCCCTGCCGCCACAAATTAGGTCATTCCTAATCTTTCAAGACTTTCTTTCTACCAAGATCATCTGCAGCAATTACTGTTGTCACAGAAAAAGTAGATGACATCACAGATACAAAGGAAGAGAAACCTAATTTAGATGTAGTATTTTATTCAGGTTGCTTTTTAATTTGTATTTAGTGAACTTGTACTCTCTATACAGATATAGGAAAATAGATTTTTGTTAAAGAGTCAGGCCTCTTCAATTAAATCCTGCCCTTAAGGCAAAGAAAGTCCACGATAGATAGATAGATAGATTAGATTAGATAGATTAGATTTTAAAGACTTAATTTATTTTTTTGCATGGAAGTGCCACTAGTCTCCTTGTGTGTTCTGCTAAACTAGACTAACATGGCTATCCCTTTGGAACTACATATACATACACATACAATCTCTGACTGTCAACAAATCCTATACCAAAACTAGGAACACCAGTTTTGGGTTTTCATCTCAAGTTGAAAAATATAGGAAAAACCCACTAAGCAAACCAAATATTTCATGCTTTTTGTTTTGTTTTGTTCTTAATTAAAGAGAGGATCAAAAAGGAGATCAGCCATTCCTCACCTTCTTTTAGGAGATCACCATTTACGAGATTAAAGTTTCTTTAACAAATGTAACCTCTCTCTATCAAGTAATGACACTTTACTTCATATCAAATTTCAGGATGGCTTACAAAATTGTGTATTATTTCCATTTTCAGGTGAAGAGTCTGAGGCATGGAAAAGTTAAGCAATGTGCCCAAAGTATCAGCCAGTTTGTTGCAGAGCTGAAAGTTGCCTCATCCCTATTTCCCTGTTTTAACCACATTGCCTTCCTCATCTTGAGTGACTAGGTAGAAGACAAGAAACAACAAAGTTTCAGGCAAGCAGAGCAGTTAATCATTTAGTTACTGGTACATATCATCTGGAACCTGCTGATAGCACAAGAATTTTCTCTGTTGGATTTATTTTTTAATAATTAAATCTGTACTGAAGTCAGTGGTCTCTGACCAAAAACACATCAGGAAGGTTTGTACCAGTGGCTTATTTGGTTTTCGTGAATCCCTCAAATTTTATTTTTGGCTTTGGATTCAAACAAAACCAAGTCACTAAATATAAGCTTGTCAAAATCGCCATGTTTCCTATTAAAACTATAATTGTCACATGATTTTGAAGCAAAAAACCCCAATAAATTCCTTGAAATGGGCTTAGGTTCAGTTGAGAGTTTCTTTCACCAGCTGAAGCCTTTAAGATGAGCTTGGTAAATTTAGTCAAAGTGAAAATTTGCTACAATTTAGCTGTTATTCTCAGAGTCCTCTAAAAGAAGAAACAGATGTTTAAAATATTTAAGCAACCATTAGAAAAAGAGAAGAGTATCTTATTTAAGTCATGAATATAAGCCTACTCATTGTTCTTAGAGATGCAGTTTTCCATGTCCAGTTGTTGGATAGAGTCCAATAGCTATCCAATGATCTCAAAATTATGTCATTCCATTGCAACATCACAAAGTATCCAAGCACTGAGTGAAATATCAATCAACATACATTCCCTCTGATTAATTACCATTTCTATATCATGTTTCATTATTCCATCAAATATGTTGCATTATGAGAAAAAATATATGGGAACATACAAACAACTGCAGCGTAAAATAGACATCAGGACTATCAAAAAGCTACTCCCAGATGAAATTTGCAAAACCAATTGAATTACACCATCTGCCCAGGACAAAAATATTTTTGTTGTTATGCTTTGCCAGCAGAATATCATCTAGTACAAAGAACTCTATTATACATACATTTGGGGGGGGGGGGAATGTCCTAACTAAACCCCAGCCCTGTAGTCCATTTACTTTAGCAGCAGTGATGTCCATTTAAAGACTGGAGGAGTGGATCCTAGGTAACAGGTTTGGAAGAGGGATTTAGATGGTATCTACATAATGGATAACACACAGAGCCTGTGAAGAGACAGAGGAAGTGGGAGAATGTAAGTCAATTTTAACTCCATGTTAAACCAGACAAGATGCTTTTCATCCCCTGGTGAGGCATGGAAATACATGTAATCTGTTATGCAGAGCTGTAGAAGATAGTCTTTAGACAGAAATGTGGACTCCAATCTCAGTAGAAAATTATTATACCTGAACAGCCATGTTTTTATCAGCTAGGAAAAGCTTGTTTTGGTCTAGCTTTGCCCCCAAGCTTCTTTTTAAAGACAATCTTTTATTCAGTAATTTACAGTGCTGCACAATTTACAGTGCCAATCTTCATTATTATAGTTTTCTCATGCAGAACACTCTTGACTATCCACAGATGACAGACTGACTTGTGTAAAATTGAGATGCCTTAATTTAGTGTCCAGTCATTAGCATAACTACATGAAGATGTTGGCGCCACAGATTTTTAATAACTGCAGGCACAGAATTCACATGGATCTGATTTTTAGATTAGTGTTTTTAGATTTTTCTTCTAGCAAGTTTATCATCTTCACCTTTTCCTGTGCTTCTAGCTTCCTCTTTAAAAACATGTTGTGTGTCTTCAACTTCATGCTCCTCACACTCCATTAGGGGAGGGACAAGATCAAACTTTCATTTGGGCTCAGAACTTCAGTGTTTTTTCTCTCATGCCAGCCATTGTAGACACCCATAGCATTGGACTCACCAGTGTCAGTTACAGAAGTCAACTTACCTTCTTGCTTATACTCTTTTTTATTTATCTAAGGACTGAACTAGCCTTTTCTGCCACAGTGTCACACAGAGTTCATGTGCAGTTGCTTGGCCATTAAGACCCTGTATATCCCTTTCTGAGTAAGGGTACAGTCTTCCATTCTACTGTCGTCATCACTCACACAACTGTAACCTTCTATGAGTTTTGGGCTTCTTGAGTTTATGAAGGTCTGCTGGACAGCTCCAGGCTTGGTTTCCCTTGGTAAGACTTGTATGTCTCACTGGGCTTATGGGGAAGGCTCAGATGTCCAAGCAGGCTCTTTGAGCTTGGTTCCTCTGATGGTATGAAGGGTTGGTATTATCCCAAGTCACTGCTGACACTCAGACAAGATGTTGATTGTGAAGCTCTTACAATAAGTCTTCCCTCTTATAAGATTTGATGAGAGTTGACATTTGGGATATCAGTTAGTACTCACAGAGACAAATGGGGCTGGGCAAACCCCTCGGAGTTATTCAGATTCTGTAAATGCAAACAGCCATCATTGTATCAATTTCACCTGGAAGGTATTTTTGAGACCATCTGAGCAACTGTAAGAGTTAGAAAATTTCTTTAAAAAGGCTGAGATTGAGGAGAGTTCGACATCAACATAAAACACTATTGCACTGTTTGACCAATTTGAATCTTGATCTTGGATAGGTCACTTCATTTTGTTTTCCCTACCACCTTTTCCCTGTCTATTTTGTTTGGAACTTCTTTAGGGCAGAGAGTGTTCTTCATTATTCAAATAGGACAGAAAATGCCACTGTGTCTGGAGGATTTTGCTGTTTTGAAATTTGGTACTCTTAAGTGGAAATCAAAGGCCATGTCTACACTGATGTCAAATTCACTGCCAGCAGATCAATTAACTCAGATCAGTTGAGCAGAGGTGAAGACCTGCTCAATCGATCTGGAAGTTGATTCAGTAAAACCACCTCCAGAAAAAATGTAGTTCTGCATTGACAGGTACACACTTCCACATCAAACCACCACATTGGGGGCAGCATTCTAAATTACACTTACAAAATCAACAGGAGTTACACAAAATACTGTGTAGCGTGTCTTACTCCCGTCAACTGGCACTGAATTTTCCTTGTAGCATATACCAAGCCAAAGATTTTGAAATTCCTTCTGAAAAGGGATGGAGCTGTGGCTCTGAGGGTGTTTGCCTGGTTTAGGAAAAGCTTATATGGCTCGCAGAAAACCCAGCAGGTTTCCAGCAGAACCTTGCCTGCCTGATTTCCAGAGGAACTTTGTCAAAAATTGACCCAACTCTGGGCAACATTTTGATTTTGATCAAATTTGAGCAAATTCCAAACACCTCCCCTCCCCCCCAAAGCCCACACCCAAAACCAAACCAAACCAAACCAAAACATTCCCTCCACCCCAGTTCAAAGGAATTTTTCTGACCTAATTACAATGAATGTGTACTGTGTTTAGATCAAGAGTTCAGATCTCAGTTGGGGAATATTGGTACTACATTAACTATAAATGACAGACAAACATTCAATAAGCCATAATCTAATAGCTTCTTGGAGACTAATGTCTGGTGTTACCCATCCTCTTTTTTCCTATGTAAATAGATATCTGTTGTCCTTTGGATACAGAGAGGGAAAGATGCTGGCATTCTTTGATGCAGTTGCACAGCTATGCATGCAGTGTAGAACCTCATTTTCAGTTCTAGCAGCATCTGCGGACTTTCCCCCCGATAACTTCTTATATAGTCTCTCCCAATACATTTGACTATTACTACAGGGAGGGTGGGTTTTTTAAGTTTTGCCAAGTGCTGGATTTTTTCCTTCTGCCTGTTGTGATTTGAAATGCATTAGCACTAGACCAGAGGCATCAAACTCATTTGCTATCATGAACCAGATTTAACATAACTGTATTTCAACTGGGCGTACAAACCATAAGTAGAAATTCTAGGGCCTACGCTCTCACGGCATCACAGAGCGCTGCATATGCGAGAATGTGCTCTGTGATACCATGAAACCAGACTCTTTGTCTGTCTGTTAAGGAGAGAATGTGGTATCATGGAAGACAGTCTCACATACCCAGCACTCTGTGATGCCACAAGAGTGTCAGGTCTTGTGACATCGTGGAATGTTGTATGTACAAGACTGTGCTCCATGATACTACAACTCTCTTTTTGTGTTAGGGAGAGAGTGTGGTCTCATAGAGCACAGTTACTGGCCAGGTGAAAGAGGTCTGGCCCTTGGACTGTATATTTGACACCTCTGCATTTGACTCACTTAATCATTTCTTTGGAGACTAGCAGATCACAAAGTGTTGAGAATCTTATTCTATCTTGTAGCTTATCTGCTGCTACATTGAAAAAGTTTACATAAAATCTTGTGCAGGTGATCACTCTCTGGGACAGGTTGTGGCATCCAAGATTCTTTTCTTTATCTCTTTGCAGTATGCCATTCAAATTAGTCCTTATACTACATTGCTCTGGTCTTTTTTTTACCTTCATGAATATCCACAGCTTGGCTCAGTTGTTACTGCTATTTTGATTGATAAATGAATGAGAACAAATGATGAAGAATGAATGGCATAATTATCTAAGGAGAAGAAATAGTGCTGCTGTCTCTTCTTTTGAATGAGCCAATAGAGCAGCCACATAGAGACAATGGGCCATCATTCTGTCTTTGTTGGTGCTTCCAATTCACTGTTCTTTCTTTTGGCTCCTGTTTTAGTTTATGTCTAAAATTATATGGATATTTCAATAGGATGGCTAGCAAATTTGGAGCTCTTTATAGGTTTGAGACCAGATTGTGAGTAGCCAACCTGCACCCCATTTCCCAGTGCTAACATAGCACGTATAAGGGCCAATGTTCCCTCTAAGACCCACCGGCAGCTGAGCAACTACTGTTGCTCGCTGCGCGGGGGCCCCCACCCCCTGCGCAGGCCCGATCCTCCCGCTCCGCCCCCCGCGGGCCCGATCCTGGCGGCCCGCATGGGCCCGATCCTGGTGGCCTGCCCCCCCCTCCCCGCTTACCTTGCATGGCCCTGCCACAGCTCCTGGGCCAGAGAAGCACTAACGGAGCATGCTCAGATATTCTGGGCATAATCCGTTAGGGCTTCTGTGGGTGGGAGTTTTAATAACTCCCTGCTCCACAGGAACTCTGAGCAGGGCCTCTGGCTGCCGGCCCTGTGTGGCCGGCAGCCTTCCCTGCGTGGGGGGGGGGGCTTGGCAGGCTGTGCGGCTGCGCAGCCGCACAGCTTAAAGGGAACAGTGATAAGGGCAATCCCCGTTGTGTTGATGGAGATGACAACTCATCAGCTGGCCAGAATGACACATAATGAAAGTCAAAGGCCTCGGTATTTGTATTGGAGAAATCCATTAGAAAGTCCAATGTATGACAACTTTTCAGAATCCAAATGCCATGAACTGTAAACAGCCCCAGCCTAGACCCACTGCTTCCATTCATTTGAAGATGTTTCATTGATGATCATTGTGTAGAAGTCTGAGGACACAGACACAGCAGCTTTTAAGTAAAATCTCAGAAAATTAGTCACCTTCTACCCTCTTACAAAATGCCCGCTTTCAGTATTTATAGCACTGATCTGATACAAAACATCTATGAGAGAGGGGAAGGGGGAAAAAATTCCTATTTTACTGGATGTGATGCAAAAGTGTGTTCAGGCCAGTGACAAGATAGAAGGATCAAGTTTAACAGCTTGACTAAATGTCTCAGGTAAGAGACAGAGTTCCCATGAAACTATATGCTGAAAACTTAGTCTATCTAAAGCCAACATTCAAGACATGAAGCAAGTTAGAAATATGACATGAGAACAGACTCTTAAAGGAAAGTTACACATTTCTTCTTAAATAGTCAAATTGTCTTTGAGAAACTCATCAACACAAGAATCAATGGTTCCAATTTAGTCATCATGACCAATAGGATGAGTTGACCATTTGTATCCTATAGTCAGTGGCTAGAAATGGTCAATTTTTTTTAATTAAAAAAAAATACTGAACTGATAGTATTACCAAGTTCAAGAAAAAAAATGATAGTTTCAATTTATTTTGATCTGCAATAAAGTCTCATTTTAAACCTGGTGTTGTATAAGCCCTCAGACAGTTGGCACACTTAAGTATTTTAATTTGTGCATTCTTGGTCTTGCAACTGGCAAAAAGCTAAATATTCTATCACTCCATTACTAGTCATCAGATCATTTTTCTAGTTCCTTGTTAAATGTAGGACAGCCATGTCTAATTTGGTTTTCATCTGACTTCCCAAATCTAAATTCTGGATAACTCATCTTTGTGTTTAAAAGAAAAAATAAAGAAAATAGAACTGCCCTTTGTAAAGTCCTCAAAAACAGCGATCTTTGTAAATAATTGATTCTGAGCCCAATATATTTAAAGCAGAGCTACTTCTTTCAGCACCTCAAGAGATGTTATCCTTGTAATTTCTGAAGTCAATTAATAGTATCTCACTGCTGGTGGAATCTTGCCACTGCAGAATTTTGATGTACAATTTATGAGAGCTCCTGAAGAGATCTTTCTGCATTCAGAATGGAAGAGTATTTGATGAAATACATTTTATTCCTAAGCATCTACAATTGGGAGTGCTGATACCTGCCAATACAAGGTATACGAATAATAGATTTACATAACTGGTAATAATTAGAACAAAAGTAGAAAGTATCAGGAAGAGTGAAAAATTACTTCATTAAACATTTTGCAGTTCTAAAATCCTTTGAAAAGCAAAGACTGCACTAGTGACAAACAAAGTCAAAATTATCCTGTTAAATTGCAAACAGCAATTTGCAGTTAATACCCCCATAGCTATTTGGTGGGTCTTTTTTGAAAAGGCAATCTATTTTCCAGAATTGTGTTATTAAACTCTGAGATTAATATCTATCTAGTTTACAAATTACTGGTCACATGTATAGCAAGCAAGGAGTCTGTTGGCACTTTTAAAGACTAATGAATTTACTTATTTCTTGAGTTTTCATCTGTGTCTGTTTTGCTAAATTAGACTAACAAGGCTTCTCCTTTGGAAGTGGCCATATGTATGTTATTAGGAATAATATGTTGCTACCCTTCACTACATTCCAACACTCAATTAATCCATTAATAAACTGGACTGTCACACCTATACCAAGATCCAAAGGGGCAGCCGTGTTAGTCCTCTGGCACTTAAAGACTAACAAATGCATTTATTGCATGAGCTTTCATGAGAGAAAAATCACACTTCATCAGATACTTTCAGGATTTCTATCAAGCATTCTTAAAACTACAGTACCCCACTGCAGAAGTGAAGAAAGAGATTGACAGAGCCAGGTGGGTACCCCAAAGTCAACTGCTACAGGAGAAGCCCAAGAAAGAAAACATCAGAAGGACTCCAGTCATCACCTACAAGCCCCAAGTCAGACCTCTATAGCACATCCTCAGGGATCTACAGCCTATTCTACAAGACAATCCCTCACTCTCTCAAGCCTTGGGAGACAGACCTCTCCTCCTTTACAGACAGCCCCCCCCACCTTAAGCAGATACTCAACAGCAACTACAAACCTAACAGCAAAACCATTAAAGCAAGCACATATCCCTGCAATAAGCCATGCTGCCGACTTTGCCCACATATCTGCACAAAAGACACTGTTACAGGACCTAAGAAAACCACGTACTCCATCAAAGGATCATTCACCTGCTCATCCACCAATGTGATTTATGGCATCATGTGCTAGAAATGCCCCTCTGTCTTATATAGTATTAGACAAACAGGACAGTCTCTGAGCAAAATAAATGGACACAAAATTCTAAAATGGGTGCGTCAGCATTTCAATCTTCATGATCACTCATTAATGATTTACTAATTGCAGTACTCAGACAGATAAATACTAGAAGACTTTAAAGAGAAGATGCTGAAGTTGAATTTATTTGCAAATTCAGTTGCATCACTTCAGGACTTAATAGGGAATTTGGATTTTTCTCTCATTACAACAGATGTTTTGGCCTCATCTCCCTCTGTATTCTGTTCCTGAGTGTTTGAATCTTTACAACTCTTTTGATTTTCTGTTACAGCATGACCTCTTTCTGTGACTTACACTTCCCTGCATTTATTTCCTCCCATTCTGTAAACTCCCCCATTTTCAAAGTGTCTGACAAAGTGGGATTTTCTCCCACGAAAGCTCATGCAATAAACATATTTGTTAGTCTTTAAGTACCACAGGACTCCTTGTTTGTTTTACACCTATACTAGTATTTGCACAGAGCTACTGACTGATGAATTTACAAGTGAAAGAGCCTGGGGTTTGCTGGTTAAGTTTCCCAAAGGACTGCAGGTTCCTTTTGAATACACAAATGAGCAAAGAGACAATGCAGAAGTAGGCTGGTTAACAGATGTGTGTTATTTGTCTTTATCCTCAATTAATTCTAAAAATCTTTAAAGCTAACTCAAGTGCAAAATTCATTGTAAATTGTAATAAACATTTAGCTCACCTCATAGCAACGTAGAAGAAATATGACAATTGCTAGTAAACATGCTACTTTGATGTTACTGCTGCACTGCACTAAGGATTAAACCCTCATTTGTTTTCTGTATACTGGCTCAGAACTGAGCTCTGTCATAAAGCCTTTGCAGAGGGAAGTGGTTTAATCCTCTTCACCTATAGTTTACACCAGAGTTAAATATTTTACAAGCAACAACCAAGAAATGTTTATACAAAAGCACCAGATGAAACCCCACAGATTTCACTGAGGCTTCAGAGTACTTGAGTTTTACATTTTTGCAGAGCTAAAATATTCAAGAGACTTAAAAGGCACATATCAGAGAAGGCTTTGTTAGATGTTTCCAGTGTTGTGTAGGCATCTTGGGAAAAGAACATGATACATACTGGTAATTGTTTTCCAGTTTATCTAAAACATACACAAAACAAGTGGAAATAGCACTTTTGTAGACAGTGAAACTGAAAAAGGTCTGGGGGGTGGAAGAATTAAGGTTCAGATTCTAGCACAAAATAAACCTCTCTGGATAATGTTGTATTACACGGCCTGTAGGCTGCAGTTGGGGGTGGGGGGTAACTAACTGTATTCTGTCCACACAGATTTATAAGCACAGAATTTAAGCACAAGACAAGAAATATAATCAGACACAAAGAAACAATTCTATGTTTAAAGACCCACAGCTTAGCCTCTGGTAAGCACAACTCTTTTGTCTTTTTCCCCTGTGCAAATTACCCTTCTTTTAAAGTGTTGTGCCCACTTATCTACAGCAGCAGTTAATTAACTCCCACATGGTAGTGGCTCCCAGAGCTGCCTCTAACATCACTGAGAGTTAACCCCTGCATCTCCTGGCCATAGGTTAGTTTGATGGGATTGTGTAGGCATCAGAAGACTATATATGTCCCCACTCAGAGTTAATATAGCTCTGTCTTCTTACGAGAAGTCTACATTCAGATATATATTCCCTGGATAGTGTTGTGCTCATATGACTCCGGTGTATGATTAATGGTTAGTTCAGTGTCATGGTTAATTCTTCATATCTCATTTCTTTCTGCCCCATGATATGACAGCAGGGACACTTGAACTAGATCTCACACATTACATGAGAAAGGGGACAGCTGGCAGAGCAGCCTCTGAGATGACCCCACGAATGTCTTGCTTCCACAGCGCCCTTCATCCAAAATAGCTTGAACTCAATAACTTCTAGGCATGCTGCACGATCCAGTTGTCTCAACAGGTTTTCTGAGAAGGCTACAGATATGCTTCCTGAATGAAGTGGCTGGCTGAGGTCCGATAGAGCAGATTTCAGAGCCTCTGAGATACAACTTGTCTGAGTCATCATTTCGAGCCTTGATCCAGAAGTCTTTATTTTAACTAAATACTGGCAAGGTCTAGTGGGGCTCTTTAACAGACCTTACCAAAGTAATGGCTGTAAAAGAAGTCAAGGTGGCATGAATTACTACTTCCATTCTAAGGAGGACTAGGCCTGTTTCTCAGTTTGGAAACATGACTCTGGGCTTCATTCAGCCACTCCCCCTACTTCATATTTATTTGTCCCAGTATTCAAGGTTGCCTTCAGTTCAGTCTCTCTCAGTGACAGCACCAGTGTTCACTTTAGCTCAGATCCACAAAGATATTTAGGCTCTTAACATCCACTGATTTTGGTGTCAATCAGGAATCTAAAAACCTCTGTGGATCTGGAGCTAGGTGTGGTTCCCACAGGATCTGGACTTAAAACATCTAAAAAAATAGCTAAGTACTGTCAGGGAGTAACACCTAGGGATGTGGTCCATGAACCACTAAAAGTGACTAGAGCCCTCTTAGAGTAGCTAACATCTAGCACTGGAGAGACTGTTGCCTCAGATTAGAGGTGATCAGCTTCTCACAGTCCTACTCCTGTTTCTCAATACTCATTGGGTAGTCTGGCACTCCAGTCAAACTAAGAATTCTTCCCTCTGGAAGGGGAGAAGTCCAAATCTTTCCCCTTTGGTTCCTGGGTTTCACAGAGCCCTCTGCCCTTTCCAGGCCTCTTTCTGGCCATGTGACAATTTTGTCCTCTTGATGCAAAGGAGTAGGTTTCTTCATGGTTTCTTCCCACCCTCCCTGGAAACACAAATATTAAGGAAACATCACATGTCAAACCTACACACCAAGCTAATTCCTGCACCTGCTTTTACCATGAGTTCCAGACGCTGAGCCCCAAATCCAGGGCTCACATTCCCTTTGCAAAACATGTATTTATTAAGGTTCCTTAGTTTTCTGACTATAACACTATCTCTGCCAAAAGCATCTTTCCACGGATACTTTTAGCTAGAAACAGGACCACACTATTTTTGGACAAAGTCTCTCATGTACCCCTACGCGGAAGGATAGGATCTCATTTATACCTTGCTTCCTTTTTTCTAGAAACATGTAATTTCCAGATTCCTTAGTGAACTATGACTCCTGAAATGTCTTGCTCTTCCAGACCAAAGTTTAGAACAGAGGTGATCTGGATCTTCTGTTAATTAAAGGGACAGCACACCTTCATGACTGACAGGTATGTAAGCAGATTATGACTTCTTGGAAAGAGAGAAATCACTTATATTCAGCAAAGGTAAATCTACCCATCAGGCATCCTTGAATATAAACTGAAATTATATCTACTTAATTCAGAAAAACCAACAGCTAACCTGTATCAACCAGCTCACCCATGTGGGGCTGTTTCATTGCTGTGTAGACTTCTGGGCTTGGAGCCTGAGCTTTGGGACCCACCCACCTGACAGGGTCCTAGAGCCCAGGATCTAGCCCCAGCCCTGCAAGCCTGAGACGAGTGGCAGAAGTCAGCCACAAGTTTTCTTTGCTGTGTATTTTTCTTTCCACTGTTGCTTGAAGCATTCTTGTTTAAAGAAGAATCTTCCTAAGTGCAGGCACTGCCACTGAATAATCTCTTGTCTGACAGATGCCTCTAATGCTTACCAAGTTTCTACATCTGTTCCTCTAATTCACATTTTAAATAACATGGCTAACCAAAAACAGTGAAGATGGCACCATTTGTTATTATGGATGGTCTAGTTTCAGTTTTTCTTAAACACTTGTGAGTTGTCACAAAGTTTTGTTCATGAAGTTGCCTATGAAATACAAATTGAAACACCTGTGTGACAACTAAGCACATCTGACCAATATGTGGGCTGATCCGTCCATAGAGGAGACCTAGGCAGTCGCCTAGGGTACCAAGCAATGGGGGGCACCAAGGGCGCTCCCCCAAGGCCATCCCTGGGGGTGGGGGGAGAGCTGATCACCTCTAGCCCTGTGGTTCTGTGGGCCGTGTGCTGTCCTGCCATAAGCAGGGCAATGCAGGGCCCACACCGCTGCCACTCACGGCTGTGCTGTCCCCTGCCCCGTCCGGGCTGCTTTTGGCACAGAGCTGAAGGCAATGAGGAAGGGGGCGGAGGGATTGTGGGGCTGGCCCAGGGGCAGAGTGGGCCAGCCTAGAGGCTGGGCTCTGCTTTCTTTGCCCTTCCCCTAGGCTGGCTGTTCTGCCCTGAGGAGCGAGGCAGGCTGGCCCCAAGTCAGGGTGGCAGAATAGAGCCCAGCCCCCAGACTGGATCACTCCACCCCGAGCTCAGGGGACGGGCAGGAGAGTGGGGCTGGCCTGTTGCGCACCCCCAGCGCCGGAGGGGGTTCCACAAAGGCTGATTGCCTGAGGCTCCACACTGCCCCCCCCAGGCAGGTGCCAAAATTACAGACATCTAAGGCACCAGAAAACCTTGGGCCAGCTCTTAGGCTGATCCATCTTTAGCAAGTGCAACACACACAATCTGCATAATTTAGGCTCAGTCTGGGGTAGTAGAAGTGGACAGGGCCACAAGCCAGAGCAGAGAGGGGGGAAAAAATCACTTAATTAAGATTTTTTTCTTTCCTGGTACTCCATTTTCATGAATTTTGTTTTTGGCTTTTGGTTTTTTAAATCATTACTGCCTCCTTCATTCAACATGGCAGGGATTCCAGTTGCCAGTGAACAAATGCCTAACATAGTCTAACAAGTGGGCAAAGTCATGTTGCAGAACTACGCTGCTAGGACTGTAGCAGGTGTGGTTTGTTATCTCCGCTTTGGCTATAAGAGATCTGAGAGTAGATCAGAAGAATTGAGGGTATGTCTGATGGAATAGTTTAAAGACCAGCTGAGCCTGTTTATTTTGGGTAACATGTTAAAGCCATATCCCAAGAAGATAGTGCATTTTGACTGCTTTAGTGCAGGGTGGGATGCTAATTCACTGGCATTCCTTTTCAGCTGCAACTCCAGCAGATCCAGTTACTAAGGGCCAGATCCTGCAAGGCACTTCTTGCTGAGTGCCTCTTGTGTAGTGAATCAGTACCTTCAGTTCTCACTTCCATGGGAACTGAAGGAGTTCAGGATGTTTGAGGAGATGGTAAATTTGTAGCTTTGTACACAGAAGCAGCTTTTCCTGGGATTTCCCAGGGAAGGGCGCAGCCTAGTATCTCATCATAGAGAAAGTGAACAGCAGTTGCACTAAAACATTTGCATGGTGGTTGCTCCTCCCAGAACTATGCTAGTTGTGTGACAAGGTTGCAATGTCCCATGCAGTGTTCCTTTTTTCAAAGATTAAAATTTAGTCATGCAGAATGTCTGCATAGGACAGCAGGGCAAGGAACCACTTTAGTTAACAGATTTGCCCAAAAGCATCAAGAACTGCTTACATTAGGCTTTCCTTGCAGAAGTGTACTGTGAATACATATACACTGCTGAGATTTAGCATACAAATATCTTCCCCACTCCCACCCAACAAGCTTAACAAGTGTGCTGCACAAGCTATAAGCATGCTATGAAGCAATATTGTTTTTCAGGATTTTCCTCAGGACTTTTCCATTGCCCTAGTATTGTCTATCACCAGGACAACTGGAATAGAGTATGAATTTCACTTTGCTTATGGCAGAGTATCATTTTCTGTGATGCCTTAGAAAACAATATACTTATACCTATTACCCGTGAAAATATGGTGGTATGTCTCTGTCAGAATCCAGACTTATTTTTCTGATTTGCTCCATGGTCTGATGTAAGAAGAATAACTATTTTGCTGGAGCCCCATTTTTACTTAAATCTGTAGCCCAGCTGTTCTTCATACCACACTTCTGAAATTTAGACTTGATGTTGCTGTGACATTTGCTTAGTACAACTTTGTAACCCTTGAATGGAATTCTGCTTCAGCTCTTCACATCAGAACATTACCATTTCTTCTTTTAACTCTGCAAGTTTCCTTGTGGGGAGCCAGGCAACTAATTTAGGTGCATTTCATATTCTGTGCTCTTTAAATTTCATGCAGAGAAAAATAAATGAACTTAAGCTTGTTCTTGAAAAATAAGCTCCAACTATATACCACTGGTGAAGTCCTGAAATTGCTGGCAAGACAAAACTCATTCAATTCACTCCAATGGAAGTGGTATCTAAATTAAAAAGCTTTGAATTTGTCAATAACTTTATAGAAGAATCTCACTAATTTGTAATTTGCTAGTCTGCACATCCTGTAATTTATACACAAATCCAATTTGAAGCAAAGATTTAAGTTTCAAATTACTTAGGTGATTACTTTTATAAGACACAAGAGAGGAAACTCAGGCAACTACAGAGTACTATCACATAATTAAAGTTAAAATACACACTTACTGCATAAGTGAAGTTCATATTGTGGTGCATTAACCCTGTTTTTTTATTGTGTATCTCTGAATACTTGCTAATGTGTAAAACTGAGTAATTTACAAAGAATCACCCAGTCTTTGGGGTGAATTAGTGAGGTCTTACTATCTTTGTTACATTAAAACAAGAGCTGTCTAGAGGAAAACAAATTATCACTTCCATACCACTCATGAGGTTTCAGAATTTGTTTTTGTCTCACACTGGATAAGAAATAAAACTATTTGAATGTTTTCACAGAACACAATTATGTCAAACCACCAATTTTTGCATTAAAAAGCTGAGTTTCCTTTTGATTTAGGGATCTTTCTGGATAAATGTGATCACAGAACCCATGACTAAAAATTCCTTCCTGACTAAGATTTCATGAAAACTAATATCACTTAGATGACACAGCCTGTTTTGATACTACTTTTTTCTCAAAAATATTCCAACCAGCTACAATTAAAAATATAGAATATTTTTTGCCCTGGTCTATCATTTCCTCTCCTTTACAAAGAACACATTTATTTTAAGGACTCACTGAGAGTGTGAACATCACCTCCTGTGTGGATGATGAAAATGCTGTTAGTCATGATTTTAAACAGGAAGGGTAGGAGGCCAGCTTGCCAGTTTCATTAAATAAAATATATTAAATTGTGTAACTGCCATATAGGGCCCCTTTCTGGACAAGTGTGTGAGTACTCAGGCCTGCCTCAGTTTCTTCATTATTCAGGATCGCTTAAAACTTCCGTATAGTCAAGAAATGTAAAACATTCCCACTTCTGGGGTCCAGATGGTTAAGTCTTACTCAAAGACTCAGACTTACAAAATCTTCATCCCACTTCATGCTGGCACAGAACCTAAGGGAGGAAGGACCATTCTCATTTCAAACAATTCTTCTCTGGAGTATAGCCACCACTAATGTCTTCCTCTGCTTATTCATAACTTTACTGGAGATGTCTCACATCTATAAGCATCTACCACACATACTTGTGCCTGTCTTCTCCCAAATACAAGTTCCAGGTGCCTTTTCTTAAACCCAGCTGGCCAACAGCACCCTGCTCCTTCTTAAAAGTCCAGTCACTCTGCAGCAGTTGTCTACACATTAGTGAAATTTAAAAATGGGTACATCTTAAAAAAAGCACAAGACAGAGAGAGATGAAATGGTAGCGGAATGAATCCAGTCATCTCTTGAAATAAGTTAACAAAATGCAACCCCTTTAAAGACACTAATACCAAATTTTAGATTTCTACATAACTGACAGGTTTCCTGGTTTTGTGCAGATACTCAAATTATTCTGAATAGCAGCAGCAATTGATGTGAGCCTGAAAGCAGTACTCTGTACAGATAGTAGAAAGTTATGGCTCCACAAACACCAGTTTAGAATGAAAATTAAAACATTCAGAACTTGGGTTCAGATAAACATTACCTGCTCATACAAACAGAATCTTCTGGAAATTCATCTTTGCATTGGTCCCTGGCAGGCACCTCTTTCAACAATGTACACACTGCATAACAGTTCCCTGAGCCAGCCCTTCTATCACTCCTCAGCATCTGAACAGACCTGGTAAAGCTTTCTATCTTGATCTCTTATACTTGAACAGAGGGCTGGCACAACACAGTAAGTGTCGCGGGGGCACTGATGTTTGAGGGGCACCAAAATGCGCTGCACTGCTGATGTCACTCGTCTGCCCAGCTGTAATCAATCTGCTGCACTGCAGGGGGGTGCCAGAAATCCTAGCGCCGGTGCTGCTTGAACACATTTAAAACCCTCTCTTTTTGATTAATTAAAGTTGGCAGAGGTGTCAAACTTCTTCAAGGTGGGGCCACACTGGAGGCAGGACACCCGTCTGTCACAGGCCACGTGGCTGCACAGGTTCCCCAGCCCTTTCCTCTTCCATATTCAGAGCAAGAAAGTGTCATTTTGCACTCCATTTTCTGATCATAACCAAAAAATACTGAACCTGATCTGACCCATGGGCCATGAGTTTGACATCCCAAACCAACCCCAGCATTCTGATTGAACTGAAGTGATATTTAACTGCAGTCAAGACAACAAGCCACTGTCTCTATTTCATTAAAGGAGCAGTGAATATATTATTGTCTGTAAATGTATATTGATGGGGCTGTGCATTGCAGAGAAACATCTCTGAGGAATGCAGGGGTTGGAATTCACCGACTGTTACCTACTAGGCAAGGTTTGGGCTTAGAGTCCAGAGGAGTTTACTAGGAAGGCAGACAAACTGGTGTGTCTGGGAATTGTCACACAGCCGAACTGCAGCAAAATTCCCACTTGCTGAGGCTGAGTGGTACCGCTCAGCGTCTCACAGCTCTGAGTAGCTCCAACCAGCTTTTCACAGTACCACCAGACCTTGAGAACCTCACTTCACAAGGGACACCACTTCAGCCCCATAGTAGGTGTAGCAGTCTAGTGCAGCAGTTCCCAACCAGTGTGCCACAACACCCAAAGTGTGCCATGAGCATCCCTGGGAGCTGGAGTTAAAGTTTGCTCCCTGCTCAGTCCAGCTGCATGGGCTGTGCAGGGCTGGGAAAAGGGATGGGTTAAAGTAAGGAGGAAGGCACAAGAATAGTTCCAGGGCCCCCTATTTTTAGGCAGGCAGCCTTCTGGCCCCCCTAAAAATAGAGGAAGGCACCAGAAGGGGAAGTTCCAGGGGTTCCCCTAAAAATAGCATGAGTGGCAGGAAAGTAGAGTTCCAGTGCCTCCACCTTAAAACCCGCTCCACATTAAGCCCAGCCAGCATAGAGCTGCTGGAGGCTGAGAGTATGTGAATCTCCCTCTGTAGGGTGGAGCAGCTCGTGTCAGCCAGCCTACAAATAGCCCAGGTAAGGGCTGGGGGAGGGCTGCTAGGGGTTGTGTGGGGCAGGTGTGTGTGTGTGTAGCAGAGGTGGGAAGCAGTGGATGTGTAGCAGAGGGTGTGTAGCTGGGGTTGTGTTGTGGCTGTTTAGTTGGGGGGGTGTAGCTGGGAGGGAGGGCAGGCTGGCTGTGTGGGGGGGTGGTTTAGCTGGGGGCTGGAGCCCTAGTTCTGGCCCCTGCAGTGATGGGAGGGTTCATCATAGGCAGCAGGGGGCTAGGGGAGGGGAGGACAGGACCAACTGGGGTGGGAGCAGCAGCAGCAGTGGGGTGAGGATTTGCCCTGGGTGGCAGGGAGCCGCTGTGGAGAAAGGGGGAACTGGGTGCTGAGCCGTGCTCTTCTGCCCTACCCTCCCACTCCCCACGTTCCCCCCTGCCCCCCACAAAGCCACTCTTGTTCTTCCTTCCTCTCTCCTCTCTCGCCACCCTTGTGCTGTTCCCCACATGGCTCCCCTTGTCCTCTTTTGCCACCCCTGCCCTGCTCTGTTCCACTCCCACACTGACTCCTGCCACTGCACACAACTCCTGACCTCCTGTGTTTTGCCACCCCTGCTCTGCTACCCCTCCTACCCCACATAGCAGCATTTCCAAAACTGTGCCATGGTTCATGACTATTCATAAGTAATTTAAGTTAATTTGAATATTCATGAGTTTTTAATGGTGGTGTGCCTTGAAAAATTTAAAAGGTATCAAGGTGTACCACGGCAGAAAAAATGTTGGGAACCACTGGGCTAGTGGACCTCCGTAGAGCTAACCTAGTTGTTTGGCATCATTTTGATAGGGATTTGTTCACCGGCGTTCTATCTCATTCCGCCATTTGGTCTTCTCTTTGGTGGGCACTGTGCTCTATGCTCTGCATTATATCAACTTTTTCAGGAGATGTGATCTCCTTCAAGCCAGTAGAAATCATCTTGGGATGGATAGCACAATTCTATTTTGATGTAGTCAGACTGAGTAAATGGGACCCTGGTACCCTTACCCACTTGTTCCTGTCGGAGACCTGTGCATGTTAATTTTGAGGATGAAGAAAATATAAAAAAATCTTTTCTGTGAATATTCCTGTCACCCCTCAGGTATAACCATGCCTGTTCTGTAGGATTATGAGCCCCTGGTGGACTAGAGGATGTCCTGTGAAATCTTCCCAGTTAGTGTCAGCTCAAAAAGAGTTGCGCATGAGACTATGTCCCACAGCACTTACTTATTCTGCAACCTCCTTTCTGAAGCATGTTAATGTTGTCTTTCTTCTCCTTAGAGACCGTCAGAGCTGTTAGGTAAGACACCAAGGGACCCACAGCTGCTGCATCAACAGTAATTCAACTATCAAGTCATTGTAATGCATGGGCAATACATGCATTTGTATGACAGCAGGAATAGTGATCGCAGAACATTTTTGCTAAGTAGTTTTGCAATGGCATTGTCACATTTTTCATATCATGCAATGTTCTACATGACAGAAGTTGTAAAAGAAATGAAGTATAATATTGCACTTCATAAACTACACTGAAGACTGTAAAAGTAATTATGGAAGTTGTAGTCATAAGTAGTGTGATATCCACTTGGTTAAACAGCTGCTGTTGCATTTAAATGGCATCAAAATATAAAAGTACTTGCTTTAGAAAATATCTTGAGGTAATTGCTTTGTATTTGTCCATCCTTTCAGCGATGATAGTGGAGGTTCTTTCTTGGGATTTGCTGGAGTCTTTGATTGGGTACTAGAACAAAACCCGGTAATTATCCATGGCTACATACATACCTGTCACCCATGTAAACTATACATGGGCTTCAGAACAGAACTCACAAAGACCACTGGTCCTAGGATCACAGATATTTACCTGTTAAGCCATTGGAGCAACTTCTTCTACTTATAGACTCATGGACTCTGAGGTCAGAGGGACTAGTATGATCATCTAGTCTGACCTCCTGCACAATGCAGGCCTCAAAATCTCACCCACCCACCTCAGGCAACAAAGGGAATGTTGTATGATTTCTCTGAAATAGTCCACTCATTGGTGGATAGTGGATACTCTCATAGATGTGAGTGAGCTCATGTCAAATGAAAAAAATTCTGAAAACTTTCAGCTAGCTATGGCAATAAAACCAATCAGAGCATGCTAAACTGTTTAAGACCTAGCAGATGTCTTTTATTCTTAGTTAGCACTAGTTTCATTTGCTTTTAGCCCTGACTCCACCAGCTCTATACTCCTATTCCATGAATATTCTGTATTAAAACAAATAGCATATTAAAATACATGTTTCCTCACTAGTTCAGCTGCCCAGAAGCTGATTTCTGTTAAGCAGACAGTATGAAACTCAGTTGGCAGCAGTTAAACGTTTAATTTTAGGATAGAGCAGATCAGGAAAAAAATTTTTTTTTGCTTAGATTTTTCTTTGTTTTCCATTCTTATTATTGTTGTTTTCAACAAAAAAAGACAGATAAATAAAAAAAACTAAACACCTGAACAAGTTTTAGTTTTCCACAGTTGAAAACTGGATACATTCAGTTTTGTTCACTGTTAACAATGACAAGACCCAAATCTTCTTTTTACAAAAATCAGACCTTTGCACAAAAGAATTTTGTTTAAAAATATCCATTTTCCATTAAAAGATGTTAACTTCAATAATTTTTACTTCAAAATATTTTGGATCAGGCCCTACCTAACATTCGATATTTAGAGGTACATTTTTAAAAGGACATGCATAGGTCACTTATAAATACAAAAAATTGCATAGGTATACTTGTGTTCACATACTTTAAGAATTCTAACCTTAGCAACCTTTCTGTTGCTTCTGTTAGTTTAACATCTATACACAAGCATTGGAGTTTGAACCAGCAAAATGTGTTTTGGTGCTACATACAATTGTTAAATACAACAAGTCTGAAGGCAACATTTGGGATTGTTTAGAACTAGGAGATTGGTTTGGTTTATCATAGAGGCAATGCACAGCTTCAAAGTACAAATCTATATTCAAATTCCCATAAAATACACCGATGTCCTAGTCTGAAATTTTCTGTTTAGGTGCATAAACATAAATGGAACACATTTCTTAAAAAGAGGAGGGTTTCAGTCAGCCAGAAAGCCAGAAGTTTTAGTCAGTTTCTTTGAATATTAACTGTCCAAGAGCAGGTTAATGTAAAATGTTAGTATGTTGACATTTTATTGTTACTTTGCTACTTGCATTCTGTCAGGCAAGAAAAATGTAACAGAAAAACTATGTAGCTAAAAGCTATAATTACTTTCTGAATTTACAATAACCTTCATAGATAAACAAAGGATATTTGAAGACTTGTTAGAGAAAACTCAAAGTAACAAAGTTACAGTGTTCTATGAAAAAGGCAAATGCTAGTGCATTTAATCATTTCTTATCATTGTCTGGATTTATTTTTACCCAAAAATACAAATGCTGAATCAAAATGCTAGTAAAAAATGTAATAACTTAACTGCAGACTCCTTCTGACTGCACTTTGCCATGGCACTGCCTTGTAAATTCTTCTCTCTGGTGATTTGCTGAACATGGATCCAACTTCCTGTTTGAGCAAATGAAGCCTTTTTACATCTCTACCCCTAGATTTTGTTAGCAGGTGTCCCTTCCTGAAGGACAAGAGACCATTTTTCCTCCCTATTAACTCTTTTTTTTTTTTTTGGGTCTTCTACACAAACATCTAATAGCTGGTAGAAGGGATAAAGCAAGGTGAGATTCTGGTTTTCTCTGAGTCTGATAGGATTGTTTTAGAGGGTGCTGGCTTACTAATAGCTTTATTATTTAACCATGTAAGCAAAGAAAGTACTCCAGTTTAGAGACATCTCAAACCTATCTGCTTTCAGTATGTAACTAGAAGACTCTGTAGCAACAAGTAATTAAAAGGATACAATGCCTGTAATCAATTGCACACAGGTTATCTTTGATTGCTCTTCCAAAGGACAAATTACACACAAGCTTTCTGCAAACCGGGAAAAGGGGGGGGGGCAGGTTCCATTATCTGTCTTTTAAACTCACTTGTCTGAAAACAAGGACATTCTTATTCCAAACCTCTTGGTTTAATTAAAAGGACATAAACATCAGATGATATTGCAGCATATCAAATGTTGCTCTGAAATTGCAAGCCAGTGAGAGGGGGTGGAAGAATTTCTTTTCTATAAAGACTGGTCTTTTTCACCCTGGCCATCTGTTTGCTCATGGTGAAAAGCTCCATTGCTGGTGTCCTAGCATTGCTTTGTCTTTGTGTGCTTGAAGGACATTCAATCTTGTGTCTCACACATGCTGCTCTGTGACACTTTTTAACAACAGAGCTTTTGTTCTGCCTAAGAGACTCCCTGATAGGAACTGTAAACTTGGACATTGATATCCTGAAGAAACAAGCCATGAAGGGAAACACACAGGAAATTCTCAACACTCTAATGAGACAGGGGATCAAACAACTCCTTCTCCTTTACACACTCCTCCCCCACCCCCCCAACCAGAATGTCAAGCCTGCACAGCAAATGACATGGGTCCACAAAATCCAGGAACCATATTCTGTATTATTTAAAGATACAAATGTATTGCTTCCACTGCGGCGAATGCTATCATTTAAATATTTCTCATGAACAGTTATTTCTGCCACTTATTATTTCTGAAATGCAATTCTAATAATTGAGGATTAATTGTGAGAAAATGTCAAGGGGTATATTCCAACAGAAGAAGCACGGTTTCAGTGCATCCTAGAAATCCCCCTGCAGTGGGGGGAATTGCTGAGTTTAATGTGAATTCCTAGTTAATTGCAATCACAGCTTTTGAAGTTGTATAGCATGTACAAGCTCTTAGCAATTCTTGAAATGATTACCAAACTACATGTCCACATTGAACCCATTTAAATATTCTAACTGGCTTTTAAGGAAGTGGGAGGGAGGACTCTTTTCATAATTGTTTCTACTGTAATTGCAAAGGAAAAAATGTCCATCTTTTTTGACTGTTCAGTGTTGCCAGTTGAATTCTGAAGTCTCTCCTCCCATGCCTCATTTACACATTAACATGCAAACACTGCATATTAGTAACCACTGTGGAGTTGATATTTTCAACTTTCTGGAAGGCAGTAGTGAAGTGGTAAATTGTTTTCATTTGGGTTCACCTCTCCCTTCTCCAGTTCCCATGAAGTAAAACTACAGCCTTCCAACGAAATGCATTATTCCTGTTAGCTTCAGCAGTCTGGAGAATCAGGACATAGGTGGCAGAAGAGGATTTACAATGAGCAGAAGAGCATACCAGAGAAAAGGAAGTGTGAAAAAACTCCCCAGAATTCTGTGTGAAGTGATATAATACTGGGACTGGTACCTCAGAAATATGAGGCAAGATGGGTGAGGGAGCCCCGTTAGCTCTAAGGACCCTCACCAATGACAGTGAATTTTTTAGTGTAGGGGGAATTATAGAGATGAGGAAAATAGCTTAGTACCAAAGGATGATGCAGATTTGACATTCTTCTCTGTGAGATTAAGCAATGAATCAGAAAACACAAGAAAATTTCCCATTTACAATACAGTGAATACTATTTACAGCTAAGAGCACTTGCCAGGAAGTCTATTTCTAAGTATGAGGAAGACCATTAATACCATGCTAAGGGAATATATTGCAGTGTGTTAAATGAAAAAAGACTCATTTGTTCCTAAGAACAGCTTGTAGCATGGAGATGCAATGCTTCTAGCAAACCCTGGAAGCTTTGGAGTGGATTGCCTTATACCTCATATTATAAGAGTTAAATATACTGAACCAGAACCCTTCACTCACTTGCCCTGGTGGCAGCATTTGACACACATTTTGTTCCAGGCCCTTCCTGCCTACTTTAACCGCTGCCTACAGTGGTACCAGCCCCCTGCACTGCTGGCCAGGCCCCCCCTCAGCCCCCTCCACAGCACTGGTTGGTGCCATAGAGCCCCTGCCCCTGCTCCCCCAGGATGGGGGGGACAGCCCTGGCCCCTCCACACCTCAATGTAGGCCTGGTGACAGCAGATGAGTGGGGCCATGATACTACCTCTGCCAATTTTAGAAAGCCTAGCACCAATGTTAGGATTAGCTTAGATCAGATTTGGTACTCAGGGAAATCCAAGGACTGTGATTATACCCAGGTTCTGCTCAGGCCATATAAGAGTGCAGATGATGTATTGAGTCTTCTTCCCATCAATACAGGGATGAACAAAATGAAGCTCAAAACTGGAGTTTACTTTGATGTTTGAAAATAAGTAAATGCAAGATCTATCCCTTCTGCTATAAAGCCTGGAAAGGAGGACAGGGAAGTATGAAAAGGAGGACATATGGAGAAAATGTAACATTAATATAATATTCTTCTGTTTTTAGGGGGCTCTGGAACTCTTTCCCCTAAAAATAAGGTATTCCATGGCATTCCAGCATACTTTTACCCCTATAAGTAAAAAGCCAGACAAAATCATGTAATTTAAAATGCCTGCCAGACAGAGGATGTGAAGGTAGAAAGAAGGATATGAAGGTAAAAAGGAGGACATGTCCTCCTTTTGCCTGACATCTGGCAACCCTAGCCATACTGGATCTTTATAACATACCCTACATTATCCGTAACATAAGTGTTTATACCTTCTTTAATTTGCAGAAATTATGGTGGTTCTACTAATTTTTCTTTTCATTATTTACTGTAAAGCTTCCCCTGATTAAAGTTGTTTCCATTGTCTTTAGCTAAGTGACATGTGGCAATCATTACATTGAGATCATGTGATAACAGTAGCTCAGACCAGATTGAGATCATAGAGGGGAATCTCCCATCTATTGATCCCAGATGATTGTAATAGCTAGAGAGGCTTAATAATACATATAATATTTTAAGTATGGCAATATGGCAGGGCATCTTGCATCAATTGAAACGTCACTGGAAGTGTCATTACCCAGGATTTGTAGTTTCTAAACAAGAGCATGAATGTTTAATAGAAAAAAGATTCCATTGGAATAGAAATGCAGGAAGTTATAGTATACAGAAGTGCTTAAAATTGCCAAAGGAAAAAGAAAGGACTAACTGAAAGAAACATGGCCATTAATACTACAATATTTTTTTGAATGTTATACAGAGTTTGTCAAAGTCTAGGTAACTGAGCTTATCTTGTGAGTATCTATAACATTTACACTGACTATGAAAGATGTCAAAAATCTTCAATGCACAGTGGGAATTTTTTCTTTAAGAAAAGATGATGAAGTCCTTTAAAAAAAAACACAGTGCTCTAAGCCTTCCACATATGACACTCACTCACAGTGCACTTTTAAAACAACTAACCTGTGGACCAAAAAAACCGGACTGTTTGAAGGGATCAAAAACACATTTTCTGACTAGTTTGGTATCATGTTGAAAATTTCTCACTACCATAGTTACATGGTGGAGATTCACCCTTGTGAAATGCCAAAGCTGTCAATCTTAGTGATTTATTGCATACTCGATTCCCAAGACATTTTTGGAACAGAAGCTGAAATTTCCAGAAGACATTAGGATTCTTTTAGCCTAAAATGGATACGTGCAAAGAAACTAAGCAGAAAAAATTATGCATTGAGAGGTAACAATAACCCAGTATGGATTCCATTTTAATAATATGTACTTTGCAGATCTCTATTGCTCAGGATATAAATAAATATTGTTGTGGAAATCAACTAATCAGTATTTGAACATTAACACACAAAAAAAACTGTTAGAAAACTCATAGCTGGTGTAAACCTTTATATGATCTTTTATCCAGTAGAAGAAAAAAATCAGTAACTCTCATATATTGCTAAATACATATCCACTTTGAATGTAAGTGCTTGAAGTGATTATATACATGTATTCAAAGTGCTTGTCTAGAGGATTGCAAACATCAGGAAGATTCAGAAATATAGAGAAAAAGGAGGAAGCAAACTTAAGACATGTTGCAAAGGGATGATATTAACAAAATTATGCTACATGAGTAAAAGGACTTTACTCTAGAGACATACATATAATGAGGCCAGGGGTTAAAGTAAGAGGAAACATCCCATTCTGGGGTCCCCTATTTTAGGGAGCAAGCATTCCAGGCTCCCTAAAAATCCCCTGAAGAGGATTGGCCCTTCCTAGCTCAGAACACTGCATAAGTATTTTGGCCTGCAAGTGAAGAAAATCTTTTCAATTGACACTAAAGAGAAAGCAAGAATTCAGCCCACAATTTCCTGAATTTTATTTAGAGTACAGTTTTACAATCTAATGCAAGGAGAGATATTCCTTAAATAGCAAACAACACTGGTTGCTTTAGTGTCTGCAGCAGAAATACTGTACCATAAGACTCCATACTGATTGATGCTTTATATAACTCTATACAGATATGTTAAATAGCAGGAAAAATATATTAGATAGCAGGATATAAGTCTAGACAGATATATTAGATAGCATGAAAAGTTAATGAAGCTTTTTTTCCTTGTGTGAAATGTGTGAAGTTTGCAGAACAATATAAACAGATTTAGAATTTGGTCCTCCTCTTCCTTTCATTGTAAATTGCAGAACTAGCACAATGGCACCTATTCTTAAGTGTCTATTAACTCCAAATAAATTCCTGTCCACATTTATGAAATGACATGTGATAGTTTCCATGAATGATAAAATTATCCTAATCACCAACATTATCTAATGGATCTGCAAGTGACTGTGTTAGGTTCAGTTTAAAATTCCACAAAGGTTGCAACACCAAAGTACACAGGACAGAAAATTCAGAGTTAGGACTAACATTCCTAGACAAAAATAAAGAAAATCATTATATTAGTATGTGGAATCACCTCCCAAGTGATTTGGTGGAAGCCTCATTGCTTGGCAGATTTAAATTGAAGTGGAGAAAGTGTTAGAAAATAATTTGTAGGGAAAAATCTTTCTGTGGCAGCCAGGGAGACTAGCTGACCTAATATATATTTTCCAGCTCAAGATTCTGAGACACCATCAATAGTGGAAAATTGGTATGACTATCAGCAGGTTTGAAATCCATGCCAAGGAGACCCAAGGGCTGGACAGCAGTGGGGGAAGAAACTAATAAGTAAAATGGTGTAGCAGGGTGCAGATGTGTGGCATATGAGTGGCATACTAGGGAACAGAAAAGCCTGGGTGAGGTAATGGACAATGGTGTCTCTAAGACTATGGCTACACTAGCCAATTAGTCCAGACTAAGCAAGCTTAATCCTGAATAATTTGATCCAGGTCTACACTAGCCTTTGAATAGTTCGAACTAAAAAATGTCTTAGTTCGGACTAGCTAAAGCTTGGTCCAAACTAATAAATTTGACTGGTTAGTCTAGACTAAGCACTTAGTTTGAACTTTAAGTTTGAACTAGTGTGATGTACACCAGGACTAATGGCTAGTTCAAACTAAAAAGGTTCAAACTAAACTGATAGTTCAGACTAGCTACGCTTACTAGTTAGAACTAAAAAGTCCAATGGCTAGGACATGAGGCTAGTTTGAACTAACTTCAGACTTTTTTAGTTCAGACTAACAAGATTGAACTAAACAAGCAGATGCAGACATAGTCTAAGTCCCAATGAAACAGCTATCTTTTGTCTTGGAGAAGAAGGAAAGAAGGAAGCAGGATTGAAGATCAGATCGGGAGGACCTAAATTGCAAATGAAAGAAAAAGGATTCAATTGAACTGGAAAGGGAATTCTTCTACTTTATCCATTTATTCACCATTCCCATACAAAATCTCTTCTCACTTCATACAGTTTTTTTTTCTCTTTAGCATTCTCATGCTTTAAAAATGATATTATTTCTTGGATTTTAAGATCACCTTCCCTCTCATTCACATCATCCCCTTACAATTTCCCATCTTGCCTTGGCTCTTGAAGGAGATGATCTTTGAGTTAATGCAGAGTCCTGCCAGTTGGGAGGTTTAGGTTCTATTTGTAGTTCTAATATGGACTTTGTCATGAGGACAAGACAATTTTAGGCTACATTTTCTAAACCTGTTTGCCTAAATCTAAGCACCCAAATAAAAGCCCTCACCTGAAAAATAGCAATAATATTTATATGCTTCAGAGTGGTGTTGTGAATATTTTAATTAATATTTACAAAGCTCTTTCATATCTGGTATGGCATCCATGATAAATGGACGAAGTATTTATTATTAAACTTGTTTTTTTGCTTTGATTTTCTATCACCACAGACTTTCAAATGTAGTAATCATCTTGTATTTTAAAGTTCCACGGGGTACCCATGTTAGTCTAGTTCAGCAAAACAAACAAGGCGTCTAGTAGCATTTTTAAAGACTAACACATTTATTTATCACATGAGCTTTTGTAGGAGAAAATCTCATTTCATCAGGCACATTTTCAAGGTTACCTGCCACATCCCTCTCTATGCCCCTTCTTCCTAAAGGCTAGGAACTAAACTTCAAAAAATGGAGTGTGGAAAGTTAGTCTTGACATGGATTCTTAAAATTCACAGTTCATAGACTTATTTTGACTTTCAGCACACACGTGACATCTTTGACACCTTTCAAATTAAAGCTCAAGTCTAGAGACAGGAAACTAATTTGTACAGAAGAGCCATCCCATGCAATGTAAGCTGGCCATTAAAATGATTAATTCAATCCAAAGAAATGGCCAAAGCCATAGGGGATCATCTGATGGCATGTGACTGGGGTAATGACAGAAGATGAAACCCTGATGTTTATTTTTGCACACTTTCGTAGAGGAAGCCCATTCAACAGCTAATTTTGACACTTTGAATGAGCTCAGTGGTTTTGAGTCATGTAAAATGAATACAATGTCTCTCTTTATTCCTCTGATGTAACATGTAGAGGAACAGAAGAAACGCTTGCCTAAAAGTCAGTAAACAAGAAAATGGAAACTGACCATTAATAACTCCATTAGCTTATAAAGACAATGGTGAGTGAAGAAATAAGTGCCACACTGGTCTGAGTCTGACATTGTGCTATAATGAAAACATGACAAAGATACTGAAATTGCAGCTGTCTTACTGGTAGACTTTCAGCTTTTATGACTCATAGACTCTAAAACTGCTACAAGATATTCCTGGAGATAGCAAAAACAAAAGTAGTTTTGCAATTTCTTTAGAAAAATTAAGGAAAAATTTCTTGGACTCTGATGGTTAGATTCATGAAAGGGACATAGGTGGTTAAGGAGGCAATTAAGGGCCTAAGTCAAACATTTAGGCGCTTCTAGTATTCATAAAAATATTACTCAACTGACACCACACTCTACATGCCTAAAGTCCCCAGACAGTTATAGTTGTACTGGAAAAGTCCCCATGGCACCTACGTTTATATGGTGAATATGCACAAAAATTGTCAACACCAATGAGCTGGCTAGTGTTCAATTCCTGCTTAAGCTCTAGTTGCCCCCACCTCTATTGCCTATGGTAAGGTGTGTGCTGAGCATTATTAACCAGCACAAGAGACCTATGGGAGGAGAAAGAGATGGTGAAGTCAGTGCTGCCTTCTTCCACACGCCCCCCATACCCAATAGCCAAGTGGCTAATGTACCCTTTCAGGGGACATGTCTACACTGGAGCCTTAGATCGACTTAAGGAAAGTAAAGTTAACCTACAGAGCCCGTGGCCACACTGGGCTTTTATTAAGTCAATTTAAGAACTTCTTTAAGTCGACCTAATAATACCACCTCTTAAGGTTGACTTAACGGTTAAGTTGACTTAAGCCAATGTAGATAGGGGAAAGCCCTTAATTTGACCTAATTGGCCTTCAGGCCCCCTCCCAGAATTCCTGGCCACCAGAAGGGTCAACCTAGCACCTGCCAGTGTGGACATAGGCAGTTGGCAGGAGTTTTCAATGTGGACTCTCTAAGTTGACTTAACAAGGCTGACTTTAACCTCCAGTGTAGACATTCCCAGGGTGTGGCAGAATGGTTTCAAATCTCCAAGCTACCTGATTCAAAGCAAGGATTTGAATCCAGATCTCCCTCTTTCTTAGGTGAGTGCCCTAACTGCTGGACTACTAGATATTTTGGGGTGGGTCTCTCAATCTGTCCTGGTGAAGCTGTTCCACTTCATATGATATACTTTAATAGTCATGGGATCAGAGAAAAAGAGAAAATAACTCTAGCCCAGTGGTTAGGGCTGTCTGAAGTGTCTCATGAAGTGTCAAAGTGTCTGGCAAAGTGGGATTTTCTCACACAAAGGCTCATGCGATTAATAAATCTGTTAGTCTAAGTGCCACAGAACTCCTTGCTTCTTTCACAAATGTGAGTACCACATGCAGGGCAAACTGTTCAGAAGCAGGGCAAAGGCCCTAAACTGGTGGCGAATTCCATCCTTAAATTTCACCAGTCAAGTATCAATTCTAAATGCCTTAGGCTCTTTAACAGCCCAATCATGGAGTCACAGATTGCCCCTTCGGATATTCTAATTAATCTTTCCACCTAGGTAAGCTTGCCTTTGTGATAAATGGTCCCTTCCAGCAGAAATCACAGCACTATCATCTTCATGTGTCCAACAAAATAGGATTTCTCCCATGGAAGTTCATGTGATTAATTTTCCAGAGGGGTAGCTGTGTTAGTCTGTGTATAGCAAAAGCGGCAAGAGTCCTGTGGCACCTTATAGACTAACAGATTTCTTCAGGTGTAAGATTCCGTGGGCTGCAACTCACTTCATCAGATCCATTAAATGGAAACTACAGTGGAGAGGTATATATACACATGCCAGAAAGGAGGAAGGCAAGTGTTTGCAAAGTCAGTTCAGAGAGCAGATGGGGCCCATTCACACCGGTAGATCAAAGGGAGAGAATGTGTGAACAGATGAATCACTTTTTGTAATATGCTAACCATTCTAAATCTCTATTCGGACCCAGCCTGAGGGTGTCAAACTTGCAGATTAGCTCCAACTCTGCAGTTTCATGCTGAAGTCTGTTTTGAAGTATGGCAACTTTCAAGTATGTCACTGAGTATCCATGGACGTTGAAGTGTTTTCCTATTAGTTTATGGATGTTGCATGTGATTAATAAATCTGTTATTTTTTAAAACTACTGCAAGACTGGTTTGTTTAACACTATCTAGGTTATCTCCAATGCCAATGGACCAGGACACTTATTCCAGGTCAACTGAACTTTATACCACAGACAGTGCTTGTATTGAAACCTATAATACATTTATTAAAGATACATTAAGTAAGAAAAATTATATTTACTTGCAAGGTCAAAGAAGGTAAGCATACATACCCAAATGAGTTACAGTTTTAGGTTTCAGAATGTGATAGAAGCTGCTGTAATAGAAGTTGTAGATGCCCTTAAAGGCTAACCCATGCTAAGCAGCTGGGAATCCTTTACCTATGCTTAGAAACGTGGCTCTATTAATGACCAAGCACCAGAAAGTTACAATTTTCTCTTTTTAGGGATTTTTATTCCTTTCCCCCAGAGTTCAAGATGATGGCATGACCTCACATTCATGTCTCCTCTTTATGGCTGAGGTTGGAATGGGGAAGCAGTCAATAAAGACTTTTCACCAAACAGGGGTTTGTCTTTCATCTATGGTCCTTCTTTGTTGGGAAGAAATTAACACCTCCTGTGACTTAGTAATATTCCACTGTAAGACAGGGTGCCCAGGCCTCCTGGTAGGGCACCTGTGGATGATTGTCAGCCACCTCACTTATCAAGTGAAGCAATCACCAAGTACCACTGTCTCTGGCCCGACAGTGGGGCAGGCAGTTAATTATGAAAGTCTATGACACTGTCTTTAATAGTTCATGACAAAGGGTAGGGAACAACAACCGGGTTGCTAAGGGTCAGTAGGAGAAGCCTCTGACAACCACTCAGAAGCAGGGAGGTGGGAGGCCACTGACCGACCCAACTCCACTGTGTCCCAACCCAGGTTCCGACGCTGGGCCTCATAGTTGGGTAGGGGACCAGTGGGGTCCTGTCCGCAACATGCCAGTTTGTCCCTGGGCTCAGCCTCTGCTGCCCCAAGGCTTTCAGCCCCTGGTTCACCCCTGGCCCAGGTGACCCATAGAACCTTATCCTCCTCAGCTTCCTCCAGGTAGTGGGCTAGAGGTAGGTTCCTGAACTCCTCATCATCGTCCTCAGGGTATCGCAGGGCTAACAAGCCAGGTAGGTCTTCCATTGAGGGCAGCTCCTCCAAGTGAGGCCTGGCCTCCTCTGGGCAGTCCTACTGGCCAGGGGAAGTTCATCTAAGTCACAAGAGATGGAGAGTTCAACAGGGACTCCTGGGTTCCCTTGTGATGGTGGTGGTGACATAGGTAGCTCCAGGAACTCTGCTGGGGTGGTGCCCTGAGGCAGTGTCCCTGACCCTTCCCTGGCCAATAGGTCCAGGCGGCCATCTGGTCCCCAAGGAGCTGGTAAGTTCTCAGCTGGCCAGGTCTCCTGCTGGGCCTGTGGAGAAAGCAAAGGAAGCTCCTTTCCCTTCGGCCACAGAGCCCTGACTGAGCTCCAAGGCCTACCTTTAATACTCCCTGTCCCCAGCTCAGCCCCCTTAGGGGTGGGGCAGACCCCGCTGCCTGTCTTTGAGGGAGGCCATCTTGTCTCCTTATATAAGGGTGGCCATTTTGCCTCCTTATATAAAGGAGCCCCTCTTGCCCTCTTACACCACACTTCGTAATGCTTCTTTCCTGACAGGTAGTTTATAGTTTCCAAGCAAACATTTAAATATTACCTTCCACTAACATGGAATACAGATATCTTATGTGAGATTAATGCATGCAGCTATTTATAACCACTTCATATGTCTAAAAATATTTTTACAAATCTAACACCTTTTGTAACAGTAACACACTGGGCAACAGATTGGTTCCAGCCATGTATTTGTAAGGGCTCAACTGAGGCCCAGGAGCCTTGGCTTGAACTCATAAGCAGTTCTGCCAGTGTCACAAAAACACTCACATGTGAGATCACCATCATTTTTCTTTGGAAAGATACTTTTGTCAGGTAATTCCTCACTCCAGATATGGGTTTTCAGCTGTGAATCCCAAATAAAGACTTCCTCCTCATGCCTCTCTCCCTCCTCATCAGGTCCACATTCAGTATGAGGGCTTTCGTGAATCCCGTTTTAGGCTCCTAACTCTTCCCATAAAATGCACATGGAGCCCACAGTCCTAATTCAGTGTTGTGAATTCTAATAAGTGTCAGGTCCCAAAAAGTTCAATGCAACATGTAAGTTTCCTCTCCCATGTGACTACACTCCTGAATATTTCATGGCTAGGTCATTAGTTCAAATCTCCTCTAGGTTGGTAGTTACTGGAAGCTATTTCCATTAGAAGGGTGTTCAGGTGACTATGTTGTGATGAACATTTTAATTGAAACCTCTGCTCAATATGCAGTGGAAATGAACCAACTGGCCTAAGGTAAGGATGAAATAAAAACAGCAAGAAAGAGATGGGAAATAAAGAAAATTTAACTCAGTATCATGCTCTTATCTCTAAAGGTGTGTTCACACAGCATTCTTATTTCGAAACAACAGAGGTTGTTTCGAAATAAGAAATGCCACAGCCACACGACGTACCGTTGTTTCGAAACAACGGGTTCTGTTGTTTCAAAACAAGGGCGGTGTTTCAAAACAACTTAAACCTCATTCCCTTTAGAAACAATGTTGTTTTGAAACAACCCCGTTGGGACATGTTGTTTCGGAACAAAGTGTTCTGAAACATTTGACCCTCAGCACCCTGGCCAGGGTGCTGAGGGCTGTTCCTCAGCCCCAGAAAGGGGGCTGCAGCCCCCAGCAGGGGGGGTGAGCTGCTGCAGGGCAGCTCACCCCCCCGCCTGGGCTGCCCCCAAACCCCACGGCAGGGTCGGGGGTGCCCGGCTCGAACCCACCACCGGGGCTTCCCCCAAACCCCGCGGTGGGGTTTGGGGGAAGCCCCAGTGGCGGGCTTGAACCAGGTGCCCCCGACCCCATGGCGGGGTTTGGAGGAAGCCCCGGCGAGGGGTTGAGCTGGGCGCCCCCGACCCCGTGGAGGGGTTTGGGGGAAGCCCCAGTGGCGGGCTCAAGCCAGGCGCCCCCAACCCCACAGCGGGGTTTGGGGGCAGCCCCAGTGGGGGGGTAAGCCGGTAAATCTCCTAAGGTTTGAACACTTGGTGATGCATTTCATTTCAAAGTCCTCTGACTCTTTACAGCGGACCATTACCAACTCTCTGTCCTTCCTCCTGGTGCCTGTTCTCTCGACTGAATACTACTTCCCCTTTACTTCCTCCTGCAATTCTCCACCCACATACTAATACTGATTGTGGGTGTTCCAAATGTCCTGTCAAATTCCTCTAATAGTCTCCAGATCCTAATCAACGAAAAACAAAATAAGCTATGACAAATAGGATTAAGGACATACTTGAACATATTAAGAAACAAAAGGAAAAGAAAATCCCAGGTCAAGTATAGATCTCTTTCTAGATGTAAATGGAAAAATTATAGTGACGAAGAAAAGGAAGAAGTCTTCAATAGATATTTCTGCTCTGTGTTTGGAGACAAGGAGGAAGATATGATGTGGATAGAATTACCATCTGCAAGGAGGACAAGAGTAAGCATCTGCTTAAATTAAGCATTTTCAAATCAACAAGCCTGGATAACTTACTCTCAAGAGTCAGACATGAATTAGTGGAAGAGCTCTCTGAATCACTAATTTTAATGTTTCAACACATTTTGGAAGACTCAGAATATTTTTAACGGATTGAAGGACTGGCAACATAGTTAAAAAAAAGAGAGAGGGAGAGACAGAGAGACATAAAAGGTGTGACCCATGAAACTATAAATCATTCAGTCTGACAATGATCCCAAGTAAAATAATGGAACAATTAATTGGGGAGTCTATTAACAATTACTTAGGGATTAAAATATCATTAATATTGAATAGTGTGGCTTCATAGAAATAGGTCAACCAAACTGTTCGGGTGGGTTGTTTGGTCTTTTATTCTTTGTTTTTTGATAGATTTATTTGATAAATGCAATATACTTGGATCTTCCCAAGGCATTTAACTTAGTGCCATGTGAAGTTCAGATTATATGATGATTATATGAACCTGAAGATGACATTTGAGTCTAATAACCAAGACAAACTTTGAATGAACTTAAGAATGATAGGTAATGATCTAAGATCTTTGCATATTTGCAGGATTTAAACAAGGCTAATATGGCTAGGGTAAGAACTAAAGTCAAAGGAGAATGTATCAATGTTTTCCCTATTGCCAGGACAATATGTAAGGGGTGCCTTACAGCAGCTTGTCTTTTTTAATTTACATATTAAAGATATGATAGATGCTTTAAAGGAAAATAATTTCTCTCTTTTGAAAATTAAAGGTAGATCTACCCGGTGTTTTCATATGTCAATGATATGGTTGTTTTATCTCAAACTCCAGTCAGTTATTTTCTAGTTTTTCTTCTTGTTATAATTCTTAATTATAATAGAGGTCTAAGGATCATGATTTTTATTATAATATATTTTTATAATAATAGGACAAAGGTCATTCCCTTCCTTTAGGATATGGAGAGGACAGGAAGCTCTGTATTTCCCATAACATCACAACAAGGCCTGCAGCTCTTCATTAAGACAAGTACTAAAAATAAAATCTCATGCTTCAGGACTTTAGCCAGTTATCTGCTGAGGTCAGGAAGGAATGTTTTTCCTTGATGTACAACTGGTAAGTACATTACAATACCCCTTTCCCCATTTAGGCTTTCCACCGACTCATCAGGGATTGGCTACAGATGAAGACTTGAGACCGGATAAAGTGACATTTAATAATCTGTGATATACAGCAGGTCAGAATAATGGTACCTTCTGTCCTTCAACTATGAAAGATCAAGTACATCCATAAAGAAGATTAAAGGTCTTCAACTGAACAAGGGAGGAGTTGTTTATTGGGAAATGCCCACCTGTCTGGCTGCAATCCAGCTAGGATGCTTATTCTTCCTAGCTCAAACCTAGGATCAAAGAAACACTAAGTCATTAGAAATGCCCTCCTAAAGAGGAAGGAGGATGTGATTGGGCAGTACAAGCTGCAGGCAGGTCTCCGTGGCTATGTCTACACTGGCAAATTAGTCCAGACTTAGAGTAATTTGGCCCATGGCCACATTAGACTTCCCCTAGTCCAAACTAAGAAATTTCTTAGTCTGGACTACACAAAGCTTAGTCTGGACCAGCAAGACCCCTTGTTTAGTCCAGACTAGCTGGTTTAGTTTGAATTTATCATGGGCAAGAGCTGAAATAATAGCTAGATCGGACTAAAAAAGTTCAAACTAGCTGATTAGTTCAAACTAGCCACCCATTCTAGTTTGAACTAAAAAGTTAGTTCTAACTAGCACACATGGCTAATTTGAACTAAAAAGCTGCAGTTAGTCTGAACTAGCCTGAAGTTAGTTCAGACTAACCTCAGACTTATTTAGTTAGGACTTGCAAGTCCGAGCTAAATTTTCAGTTGTAGACATAGCCTATCAGAGACACACTGAAAAAGCATGGGAGGGACTGTCTTGCTTGCCCGGAAGAGGAGTAGGCAGGTCTGAGATAAGTTCTATTCAGCCTAAATTTGGAGGGAAACAATAAAGTTTAGGTAAGACCCAGGCAGGTAAGGATGTTGTTTTGTCACTTGTTTCTTCTTTCTATGAATCTGAGTGAATGACCCATGTGTTTGTTCTGAAGATGCTATTTCTTGAGCTTAACCGCAGATCATAGCTTGCTGGAGGAAAATCTCATGTTCCACGTACAGTTGGACCTGTACTATTTATACTAAACTGACAGTTTGTACGCCAGAGATCCAGTCTAAAAATAGTGGGATCACATGATTATACCCAGGAAGAGGTCAAGGTAGTGATAATTCTATTGCCAGAGAGACAAAAAAGGGATCTAAGAGTGAACCTAGCCTTGTTATGTGATCTCAACATACCGAAACCAAGAAAAAAACATGAGCCCTGTGGCACTTAAAGACTAACAGATTTATTTATCGCACGAGCTTTCATGGGAGAAAATCCCACTTCCATCAGATACTTTGAAGATGAGGGAACTTCTTCAAAGCATCTGATGAAGTGGGATTTTCCCCACAAAAGCTCATGCGATAAATAAATCTGTTAGTCTTTAAGTGCGACAGGACTCCTTGCTTTTTTTGCTGGACTAGACTAACACAGCTGCCCCTTTGGAACAAAACCAAGAAGTAAGACTTTAAATGGAAGATGTGAAACTCTTTTAGAAATGACTGCTAGAAGCAATGAATAATGATGCACAACAGCACTGCTGTTTTAGACACACAAAGTAGCTTAAAGATGAATTGGCAAGAGTAATTGCTAGGTTTGTCAGAAAAGAACAACTTATCATTACTATATTTTAATATTAACTGGAATTATATCTAGTGTTGTGTTTTCCATGTATCTCCATCTTTAAAGACAAACTCAGTATAAGGAAGCATCTTTGGAAAATTAATCAGAGTACAGTAAAAGCAGTTTTAAAAGATTAGATTTGAAAGCCTGGACCAGATCCTAGGGTCCCTTTGCACTTTGGTAGAGTGCAAAGAGATATCTCCCTTGAGTTGGAGAATCCTCTAGCATAGAATTAATTTAGCTGCAGATCAACATATTTGCTCTTAAATTGTATCCAATACAGGGTGTCAGCCAGAGCAGGAGAGGGTACTGACAGAACATAACACTCTAGTGACTCCCTAACAATATACAACCTTCTACTATTAATATGATTCTACCTTGCACTAGCCTATGGAACATCCCTAAGGTTGTTATGACTTATTGCAGGCACTGAATCAGTTCCTGCCTACACTGGTGCTTTTGGGTGTGCAGTGTTTAAGTCACCTTCAGCCCCTCCTTATCCACTTGATACACTCCTAGTAGAGCTTTGGAAAACCAGAGGGTAGGGTTTACTATTTGTATTTGTTTTATTTTTGCCCCTCATTCCTCTACTCTTCTTTGTTATTTTGATTTCTTTGTAGACTCTTTGGGGGTACAGATTGTCTTTTTTTATAGCTCTGGAACACACAATGTAAAATTCTGATCTTACCTAAATGTTTACTTTATTTTTAATAATAAAGGAAGAAGTGATGAGATGCACTAAAACACGTGAGTCAGCTGTTTCCTATGTTATATCTTTTATTGGCATGGGAAACTGCCACTAGAACTGTGTAAAATGGTAACTACAGCATCCCTGGCACAAAAGATCTGCTAACTTTTTAAAGAAAATAAAAACATAACAGCTTGAGAGCAGTTAAACAAGTTCCTTTTTCTTTATAAGTAGGGAGCAATTCTTCAGGGCTTTCATTCTTGGCAGGCAAGTAAGCAGTTATTTGGACTCAGCTGAGGAGGGAAATTAACAGGTCTAGTTTCTTCTTGCTGCTGGTTGGGGGATAACTTGAAGGATTCCCTTTCTGCACAATCAAATCAATAGTTCCACTTTTTCCTTGCTATAAAGGGAGACAATGCAAATAACCCTTTTCTCATCTCGGCACACTGGCACAGACAAATTCGAAATAGAACCTTTGCAGTGATTTGCTTCTAAACAATTAAAGTCTTCCTTTGCATAAATGGGATAATTAAGAAACCACTGGCCCTGCTAATTTAGTTTATGTCTGCATAATCTTTACTGATCATTGCAGAAGCACTCAACTTCCAAGTGGCCACTACCAAGTCAGGCTCATTCAGACAGCAATGAAGACCCTTTCCTTCAACCCTAGAAGGAAACAATCTTTTCAGAGCAGGACAAGAGCTTTTTTGTTGCACCAATGAAGAGATTTAATCCCTTTATTGGGCAGCTGGGTGTAGAGTACACACATCAAAATCTGGGGCTGAATCATGTGATGTCTGAATTGTGGTCAGACTTACAGATCTAGTCATCCTTTTTGCACCACAATTTTCAAAGTTAAATAATTGTCTATATATAAATGGTTAAGGCACATACATACGTTATGTGGCCATGCATAGGCCTTAAACTAGACTCATGCCTGATTGCAGCCACATAATTCTGCCTGTAAAATGGTGGCCACAAAACCAGAAGGATCATTTAAGACTGAGTTTAAAATTAAGCACTAAGAGATTATTTGACCTACTGTAAATATTACCGTATGTTCTCATCATATGATTTGAGCGCTGTAATTTATACATAGAAAAATTTGAAATTAGCAGAATAGTTATTACAGCCTCTTCCCCACCCCCATTTTCTCTTTGTTTACCTCTTTAATTGAACTCTCCAATCTTTAGCAGGCCCACTGTTAAATCTTCACCTCTTTATTAATGTTTGTACAGGGCTATTTTCACAAAGTGTGAAGTGCAATTCTAAATATTATTGTTTACTCTTCAGTCAGGCTTCGCTTCACAAATAGAATGCCAGCTCATTTCCACATTTATTATTGGAAGTGGCATTCCCTTATCCTTTTCAATGCACAAGACACAAAATTGTTACAGAACAGCTCCTTATCAAAGGTTAGAAGGAATCACTTCTTCAACAATCACTCCTTTTAATTGATAAAGCCCCAAGGTAGAATTAGATTGGTGTTCTTCCATTTTCAAAGCATCCATTTGACATTTTTGTATGAAAAATATATTTTTTCTAGCATTTAGTTTCTCACAAAGCTTCCTGTTGATGTGTTGGTGCAGCAAGGCAAAATGCGTCTAATGGTTTCCCATTGCACACTGCATTTCTCTTGCAAAGAAAAGGTCGCTAATAAATCCTGATGGCTAGCTGTCAGCACTAGTGAGTAATTGAAGGACTTCCTCATGAGTAGGACATCTGCAGAAAGCCATTAGGTATTCTATGTATAGATCTCTCAGTGCACATGAGACATACTCCCCTTCTTCGCTTCAATGAAAATGAGCTAACTGTGCAGAGTTCTAAGCCCCTTGAAGCCCATGGAAGTCAGTGGGAGTTAAGGGCACTCTCAATAGTTATTCATAAATATAGAGTGTGAGGTCTATCCTCAACACATCTATACAATACATACTAGAATGATTTCTAAGCTTAAAAATCAGTTACAAATATAAAGCCAAATCCTTAGAGGAGCTGAGAACTATATAACACTCAGTGAGAAATGGTGCCTATCCCAGACAGCTTTCAGCTTAAAAAAAAAAAAGTATCGGTATCTTGAGGCTTTTAGCACAGTTTTGGGTTCTGTCAAATAACACATGCTCTGTGAGCCTGTTTTTCTCTGATTCCAGGGGCACAGAGAGGGTGTTATTCTCTTCAGAAACAAAGTCTCCCAAAACTGCACATAAAGCTCAGAATCAGTAAATCAGCAAATCAGCAAATATGCAGCATTGAAGTCAACCAAGCCATGGTCCAGGTAAGAAGTATTATTGTTTATTACTGGTGTGCCATTTCCAGGCGGTAAACCCTGTCAGTAGTCACATCTTCTTCCCTGAACTGGTTGGGTGTTGCTTTCCAGCACAAGAACCCTATGGATATTTGCACAGGCCACCTGATTCTAGGGACTGGAGTGCCCACTGCACATCATTTCAGCCCTGCTCATTCCATACACTTTTGTACCCAACTGCATGGATTCATAACTGTTGAGTCAGGAAATATTTCTTAGTGTAATCACGTCATTTGTTCTTTGCCATGTTTTCTTCACTTATTCCATTGCCTTTTAATGGGCATGGTTGATGCTGTTGCCATCATCCACTGCTGCAGTCAGGTCCTTTAAAGTCCTGTTCAGGTTGATCATGCCTACAAATGCAATAACCTTTCTATTTTTTTAAAATCCCTTTATACTTCAGCAGTTTCAGGTTAGCTATTTAGTGAACTTATCACCTGGTGTGCTGTGGAATCAAAAGTTCCATGGAATGATGGGAGGGTGGAGTTTTGTATCAAATTCTGAGTATTTTTGTTGTTTTTCTTCCCTTTTGTCTAAAACCCTTAGCATGAATTGAATGTAGTTTCTCATGGATCACATTAGTGAAGGCCCTCATTTGTTCTTTAAGCGTTCTACTACCCTTGGATTGGATGGATATTTTTGTACCTCACTTTTCTCCTAGTTAGATATTGAAGGATGAGGACTAGCCACAGGGAAGAAACACAGGCATTGGCACATTTATGAAACTTTTGCCATGCAACATGCCTAGGGCTTAGGTCATGTGATCAAGCTCCCAACCAGCAGTGCCTGCAGCTACTTCAAGTTGAAGATTGCAACAAGCAACTGTGAGATATGGGGTGGAACACAGCTTCAGAGAAAATCTGTTCGTTAGGGTTCCTCTCAGAATTACTCACAACAAAAAGCACTGTCTTTAAATTTAGCTAACAATTCTAGTTACTAGAGATACAATAATAATAATAATGATAAAACCCTGTGAATCTCAGACAAATATTCTTCTCCTTTCACCACCTCCTAGTGCCAACATTAGTCTAGCAGATTTTTATTTTTAAACACAGTTCCAGGAAAATATAGTAGGCTATTTGCTCCATTTGCTACATGAGTGTCAGACTAAGAGAAAAGACAAAAGGATATCAAATCTGAAATGACATTTGGAAGAAAAATGCTATCTTCAGTGTAGAAGTTCAAGACTTCAGAGTCCAAGTGGCAACAAAGTAAAGAGTAAAAATGAGCAAAAAGAGATACCACAGCTTGCATTTCCAAATTGTAATTATCAGAATTTTCTTTTGTGTTATTTGAGAGTCTTTACATACTGAATAGCATTGTCACTAAATGTAAGATAAAGGCAGGTGCAATAAGTTGATCCACAAGAGAAACATTTTTAAAAATTGCAGAAACACTAAGTACAATGATTTCGTATTAAAAATACTATGACAAAGAATGGATCGTTAAGTTTTGACACATGGGATTGTTATAAGACAGCACATGGGAGCCAATGGAGTCAATGAATTCCAGCTGATGCCAACATGACAACAGTTCATCTCAAGATTGATCCTTCCAAAGTTGGCTCATAAAAGTATTTTTCAGTTTCAAAACCCTGTTTTTGAAGATTCAGATAGGCTTTTACATGGAAGTTCCTGAGCAACCATGGGCCTATCTTGCTTTTAAGAGTTGCTACACTATTGTAGCTAATAAGTCATCCACTTGTATGAAGACATAAGAACATTCAGGGACTTATATTCATATTGATGATGTCACTTAACATGGTAACCTTTGAAATGTAAGACTCATGGAACCACTTTGCTTGTTGCTCTTATAAGATACAGTATTTCAGCTCTTTGAAGACTTGAGCAGAAAGTTAGTGCATGATCTAAAGAAAGTCAAGGGGATGACAGGGAGAGGTTGACACATTACCATCTTCATAAGTTAAAAAAGTTGTTGACTAGATTATTAGGAGTTGCTCCAGTTTGTCTTCTCAACCCACTCCAGCCCACATCAAGGATGAAATTCTGGTTCCACTGAAGTTAATGGAAAAAATTCTCATGGACTTCCGTAAGACTAGGATTTCATCCAACTGGGTTGAAACAAGCAGCCCTGAACATTCAAGATCTGAACATTGCCCTCTGTAGTAAACCAACTACTGGAGCAGGAGCAGCAGCAGCAGCGTAGAAGCTCACATTACTGTTGTTAATGAGCATATTAAGGTCCACAATACATGGACTAAAACTAGAACATATGAAATCAACATGTCATACATTAAATGGATTAAAAAACCTAGGTGACAGGCCTCAGAACATAACTGTAACTGGGGAATAATCATGGAACAGATGTATTTCTAGTAGGGTCCTACAAGTATTAGTTCCTGGTCCACTGCTATTTGATGATTTTTCCAGTGACCTGGGAGAAAACACAAAAATCACTGATCAAGTTTGTAGATGACACAAAGATTGGGGAGTAGTAACTGCTGAGGAAGACAGGTGATCTGGATCATTTGGTGAGCTGGGGAAAAGCAAATAATGTGCCTATTTCATTATGGCCAAATGTCACTTCAGACATCTGGGAACAAAGAACATAGACTGTACTTACAGGACAAAGGAAATAAAGGGATCCTGCTAAGCAACGACCCTTAAGAGGACTTTCTAGGGTTATAAGAACCTTCCTACCACCTTTCCTTAGTATAAGAAAACCCTGTCTGTGCTTGCTGTGGTCATTTCCCCAACTCCACTAGCTGTGGGCAACCTAAACACTCCCTTCTAGGTTTTGCAGGTCCCGCAGTTGCTCGACAGTTTAGACATAGACATCCTGTAACCAAGGGCTTTTTGTGCCCATGGTGAACTATGAGTTTAGCACACCTCCCCAGCTCATTCAGTCTAGAGAAAAATGATAATATATTAATTTTTTTTTAAATAGAGGGGAAAATTACTTCCATCTAATTTGGAGGTCCTTAAAGCCTGGCACCCTAGACGACTGCCTAGTTCATGTTTATGGTTGGGCCGCCTCTGACTGTAACCCCCCAAACCCTCTGAGTGTCTCCCAGCAGTGTCCAGCTCCTGGATACTCAAAGTATTCATACATTTCCTCCTTCCCAAAAAAAAAAAATTGGTAGATCCCAGCTCACCAGTTATACTTCAGAAACCCATGCCACTTGACACACAGCACTTAGATATGTTTATAGTAGAAAAAACACACACACTTCATTTAACAATGCACAGAGATTCAAGTGGTAGTAAGTAGAAGTACAAAAAAAATAAGAGTTTCATATAAAACAAAATAACACTCATTCTAGAGCTTGGACATCATTAAAATATTTGCACATTTGTAGAGTATTGCTCACCCAAAATCCTTGCAGCAAATCTAGCTGTGACCCTTCGTGCACGAGAGAACCCCAATGTTTATTTCCTACATGTAACATTCCATATGTTTCCTTGCACTCTGACTTATAGCAATCCTATCCTTCATCTTTATCCATAAACAGGATACCCCCTGCTCTTTATTTCATCCTGTAAATTATCCCTTGTAGACTTTATAATCTTTCATTCTGCTCTGGTTTAGTGTGCAGAAATTATACAATACATGAGTGACCAGGAAAGAAGATAGCTGCCTGTTACTTTCAAAGCATTCCTTTCTGGTCCTGGTGACCTGTCCTAAGTCCGAGAACTTAAAACATAATTTTAGTATAGATACATAGTTCTTTAACTATTACCCACCCATTTCACAATGACTGATGACCTTTGGGTTACTGAATCTTGGTGGAGACCTCACATGCCCTCCTTTTGTGACCCAAGGCCTGGGATTTCTGTAAAACCCTTTGAACTCCCTTCCCTCCATACATTCTGCCAGTTGGCACTAAGGGGTCCTTGAATCACAGTAGGTAACCATCTCAGCATCAGCTTCCAGTGCAACAATGGGGCCAAAATGGTTAATGAGATCCTTGGATGTATAAATAGAAGTAGGGAAGTTACAGTTACAGGTGACAGTAGGGAGGTTATATGGTATCTCTGTACTTGGCAGTGGTGTGATTGCTGCTGCAATACTGTGCCCATTTTTGGTATCAACATGTCATGAAGGATGTTGAAAAACTGAAGAGAATTTAGAGAAGACCCACAAGAATGGTAAAAGGGAGTTGAAGACATTCCTTGTAGGGAGACACTCAAGGAGCTCAATCTAGTTAATTTAGCAATGAGATGGTGAGGGGGTGACTTGATTACAGTCTAAGTTCCTACATGGGCACAGAAATTTGATTGAAAAACCTTATACATATACAAGGCAAAAATATAGTTAGATTCAACTGACAGAAGTTGAAGCTTAATGAATTCAAACTAGAGATAAGACAACTTTTAATAGGGAGCATAATTACCTACTGGAAAAACTTAGCAAGGTTAGAAGTAAATTATCCATGACTTGACATTTTTAAATCAAAATGAGACTTCCCCTGCAAGATATTATCTAGTTTTAAAAATAATGAGAATTAGGGAAATCCTCTGGTTTTTGGTATACGGGAGGTCGGACTAATGGATCACAACAGTCCCTTCTGGATTTATAGTCTATGAAATCACAGGGCCGAATATGATAAAAAATTTGTCCCTGAGACCTGAAGAACCTTGCCCACCTTCATTTGCACGCACACCTACTTGTGTGCATTGTTGCAATAGTTATTACTGGAAAGAGTGAGGAAGAAGGGGGGTGATTGCTAGAGTATTTGCAAACAGATGACACACACCGGGGTTTGTCAGCTGTCCAAACTGTTGTCAAACTCTCAGACATATCCTTACTTCCAAACCTGTAGGGGTACATTCTTCAGTGTGAGTGCCAGAACATCTGCTTCTAACCACAAGTACAATGGATGGTTGCTTGAAGCACATGGATTGCAATCCCTTCTGAAAATTTAGTATAGAACAAATACAGTGCTTTTACTGCACTGAAAAAGTACTGCATAATACTAGTTTATAGTTTGGTCTTTGAAAGAATGTGTGTACTGAAGAGGAGTGAGATTATACAAAAGCTAGCACTGTCATGATATTGCTCTTGAAACATTGTTAATATTGCTGCTGTAGGAGTGCAGATTGCCAATTAACACCCACTTTTATCCTGGAACACCTAGCTAACAATACAGTCAACTATGGACACTGATTTGTCTGGGCACCATTGCTTAGAGAAGCTTCTGTAGATATGGAAGAAAGTCTTCCTTTGGCATCAAAATTTAATTAAATACGTCAATTTGCCTTTGCCTTGACTTTGATTACTGGAATTTTAACCATCTTTAGGGAGAATAATACTGAAGTTTACTGCTCACTATTCCACATCTGTTGTAGTTTAAAAGACTCAGTGGCCAACAATTTTATGAAGCATCACTTAGTAATTATTCAGGAAATGATTAGTCAATACATTATAAGCTTAGTGTAAGTATACTCTCAGTTGTCCATCTCACCATAAAATATGTCTTCTGAGAATTATGATTACTAGGCAAATTTACATTGCTACCTAGCAAAGGGACGTAGAGATTTTTCTCTCCCTGGTGTCTGTCTTTGTGGGAAAAATAATTCATTTGATCTAGCAGAGTATGGAAGAGCCTTCCTTCTGTACTGCAAAAGACCAGCTAATAAAACCCTTTGAATTTTTTTTTTTAGAAACTACAATTAGGCCTTTGACTAAAACAGTATGAAATAGCATACACCACTATTCACTTTGCATTCCATGTAATTGGTATGTGCTACAGTAAGGCAAGGGAGAGCTGATTTTCTGTCATTCACAGTTTAAGTGACATGCTGTTTTACAAGTATTCCAAATGCTACAAGTTTAGTAGGATTCCAGTGCTAATCTTGGCATCCAATACATATTTGCGCAATTGTATTTCTCCTGTCAAGAAAATCCCTATGTTGTTTCAGTTGTTTCCTATTCTTATTGTGTTTTTGTGCTTTGCCATGCTTCTATTCTACTGCATTTTTCTGATGGATGATGAACCAATTTCAGTCTATAAACGGTGAGGCACACTGGACTCTTTCTGGATGAAAGACATCAATCAGTAGTATTTGTATTTATTGCGGAGCACAATCAAATGTTATACCTTAAGTCATGGAAGAGAGCTAAATAAAGAGGTTTTTAGGAATAGTGATTCACTTTGACAGTAGTCTAAGCGCCACAGGACTCTTTGGCTGTGTCTACATTAGAAAGCTTAGTTTGGACTTCCTTAGACCGAACTAAGCAGTTCTGGGTTAGTCTGAACTAATCCTAGGTTAGTTCGGACTATCCACGGCTTTTTAGTTCAAACTAAAAAGTTAGTTTGAACTAAAAAGCATGGCTAGTTCAAAGTAAAAAATGAGTTCAAACTAGAAAAAGTGGTTAGTTTGACCTAACCGCTTAGTTTGAACTTTTTAAGTTCAAACTAAGGCATCTACATCACCCTACTTCGATCTAAGTAGTTTGAATTAAGCTTTGCTTAGTTTGAACTAAAAGATTTTTTAGTTCGAACTAGGTAAAGCCTAGTAAAGGTAAAGACCTGGACCAAATCAGTCCAGACTAAGCTTGCTTAGTCCAGACTAATTTGTTAGTGTAGATGTAGCCCTTGGGGTTTTGTTTTTTTAAACTTTGACAGTAGTTTCTGCCCCCTTTTTTTCTTCTTCCTGTAATTATTTTTTAATCTAATGTCCTGCAAAGAAATTTATTCTTTATGACTTGTTCTCCTCCTACTTGATCCTACCCTGTGCATGTTTGGAACATGAGTCTTACCATAAACATGGCTGATACATCAGAACATCAGAATTACAACTTCACTTCAGGACCAATCAGGAAGCAATAGTGGGTGAGCAACCTCCCTGCTGAAGTTTAACAGGAATATACACTGATCTGTATGTATATAGCCATGCACACCACATATATGTTTTACAACACTACAATTAAAATTAATTTACAAAAGAGTTGCAATTGCTCTTCCATCCTTTCTCCATTCCTCCACTCCAGTTCTTTCATGAATTATACAAGATCTATTATTGCACTGTTATTTTCCATGCTCTTGCCTACCCCATTTACTTCCCTGTATTGTTCTGTTCTATAATAGCAATTGAGCCTTGCTTTCCTTACCATTCATTTGTTGTTCTCCTTTCTTAGTCTTGCTCTTTCATTCCCTAGCTATTTCCTTTCCTTGATCTTCCCTGCCCCAAATCTGTTGCCTCATATCCATGACCTATTCCTGGCACCCACAACCACAAAAACCTCTGCTTAACATGCAGCAGGTCCTGGGTTCAATTCCCAGGGGGTTGGACTCGATGATCTCATGAGGTCCCTTCCAGCCCTATGATTTGATTTGATTTGAAATCACCAAAAAATCCCACGAAAGGTAGGTAGTTGTTTCCAGAGGAGGAACTTAAGACAGCAAGGTTTGCTTACTTTTCACTAAGGACGCATTGAGTCAGTTGGTCTAGTGGTGACTAATGCAACTTATTATTCAGTGCACTAGAACACTAAATGGCCAGTTACTGGTGGAAAGGTTGTTGTAGAACAATTTGCCAGTGGTTTAGCAACAAAAGTATAGGTTAGGTAGGACCCGGAGAGGGCAAGATATTTCACATAAGATTTTAGTTGGATCTGGATTGACCAAAACCTCTGCCTGTCATTTTTCACTGAAGTGTTACAATTTTCACTTTCATATAATTTCACAAGTGAGCATTTTCAACATGAAAAGTTTGGAAAGTAAAAGTGGGTTTTGTACAAGACTAATAACTGGGTTTAACATATTCTTCTCATTTTATTTACACTACTTGCAAAACAGTATTTAAAAAAAGTCAGTATTTCAAATTTCCTCTCATGCTGTTTTCCTCTTAATTTCTGCTTCTCAGTTTGTTCCTCCTACAATGCAGGAAAGGCCTACAGTGCTAACACTAAAAACTGTGTACCACACTGCTTGAAGTTCACAGTTTTCTTAAGTGGTGAGCACTCAATTCTAAACGCAGTCAATAGGAGCTGAAGCTTCACAGTGGGTGACAACAGTGGCAACTTTGTCTCCTGCGGTAGAAGCTGTTTCGTAAACGTTACTTAGGAGTTCCGAAGGGGCAGCCATGTTAGAGTAGTTCAGTAAAACAAACAAGGAGTCTTAATGACACTTTTAAAGACTAACAAATCTATACATTTTATAAATATTTATGAATTTGTTAGTTTTTAAAAGTGCCACTAGAATCTTTGTGTTATTTAGGAGGTCTTCTCACTGCTTTGACACACACAAAGTGGTTCATGAGACTGCCAACCTGAAATCCAAGTATCTACCTTCCCATCCACTGCTGTGAGTGCCTTACAATGCCCCTCTGAGATAGGGCTATTATTCCCATTTTCAGGCAGGAACTCATGCAGCAAAGTTGAGTGACTTATTGAGGCTTTCAAAGAAAGTCCATAACACAGCAAAGAACTGAACCCAAGTGCTAAGCTAGTATCCTAACCACTGGACCATCTTTCTTCTTAAGTGCCATTTATTAAGTGCCACTATTCTCAGTGCTGTACATCAAACAGAAGACTATGGTCCCTTCAAGTAGCTTGAAGTATGGAAGATAGATATAAAGACAGAAGGACCCCAATTATTTGCTCTAATTAAAGTGTGGTGATACTTCTCATGGGCAGGGTGGACAAAGCCAAGTTTTTCAGTGGGATCTGACTGAGAAGCAAGTAGTGCCTTAGTAAATCAGGATACAAGGTAGCTGAATAAAATATACATCTTATTCTTTTTATTTAAAGTTTGTGTAACCTGCATACCTAATGAAAGGAGCTCTCTCTTTTAGGGAATGTCTTGAGGCTGGGTATGTTTCTGAGCAGAGTTGGCAGCTCAAGTCCAGAAGCTCTTGGAAATTAAGTGAGTGGTTGCACTGAGATTGCTCCACTAGATTTTCTACTGGTGCTGTGGTCAGATGCCTGAAAGCAGCAGCCCTGAGAGCTGCAATGAGAAGAGCCCATGAGCTCAGTGTGTGACTGGGAGAAGCTGAGCCAGCAGCGGACAGCAAGATGCTTTCTCCCTGCTGTGGAGCATTTTGCAGCAGATTTTTCTCATATGTGACTGATTGCTGGTTAACCAGTAAACTGACTTGATGGTGTTGGTTCCAGAAAAGAAGGAGAAGCTTGCATGGGTTTCTACGTCAGATCCCTGCAACCAAAGAAGAGGATTGCTGCTTCTTGCAACTCAAACCTTTGGACCTGAATAGAGACTGCAACTGTTAGTAGTTAATAAAGTTAATTATGTTTGTTTTTATGCAGTATTTTAATTTGCAGAGAGTAACCAAATAGTCTTCGCTGTGTGTCCCCTACACACTGAGTCCTGGGTCTCTAGCTGCTTCTCTATAGGAGTTGGGGTTTAATTTTTTTTTCAGGAATTGGAGAAGGGCAATTTAAATGAATTCTAGCCCTCCCAAAGGTTACATTTGCATGAGCAGAATATTGCATAATTATTTTATTAGCTCCCTTCCTTGCTTCTGCCAAGTAATAATCAGCTGGGAATAAAACTTTGCCCTAGGTTTGGAGTCCCAGTTAAGTGTTGTGTTTCTCACCCCTGCCTTGCTTTCCCTACAGAGCTCATGGGAGGCTTCCTACAACCTCTGAAAAATGAGGAGAGCTTCCTAAATCTGGCTTTACTGAACATAATCCAGGAACAGTTAGCCAGGACTAGGTGGGATTTTCTTTACAAAAACTATTATAAGAACAATGAGCCTGTGCTTCATTGTTTTCTGTTTAATACCAACCTCTGTAACGCATTAAGGAAGACAGATGGTACAGCTCTTGTTTCTGCTTTTCAAATTGGAAGATAATACTTAAATGTGAGCATGTGATAAGGAAGAGCTCCTTAATAAATACTGAGAGTTAGACACATTGCAAAATATTTAGATAGCCTTGAAAAACAGAGAAACTCAAACTTCGCTATCAAAAATTGGAAAATGGAACAGCTGCCTGAGGACTGAAGCTAAAATTCAGAGGGCTGTAGTAAGCAGTAGCATCAATCCACATAAATCAGGTGATCTGTAGTTCACTGCTCCAGGAGGATCCTTTTGACTCAAGAAGCACAATTTACTCCCAGGGTTGAAGTAATTTCCATCTCCCTTTGCCCAGCTCTATGTACATCTAGCTAGTCTGCTGGAAGGTAGGATGGAAAGTCAAATCAGGGCTCCCTCTCAGCATATGAATAAATGCTCATTATACAATCCTTACTTTCTCCTCCATACAATGATGTAGGGAACCCCTAAATCATTGAACAGAAAGCTAGGTGAAGTCTCCCTCTCCCATATTGTCTTGTACAGCCATAACACAACCAGTTTTTGACCTATGTAAGACACGTCTTCTTTGCTTAACAAGAATACAACCCCATTGTAAATACTAGGGCACTACATGAGGAGAATTTGGCCCCAAGTCTCTGTGCCTGTTTGTTAAAAGCATTAATCACCATCCCATAATGGCAACCTAGGCAGGACTAGTTTCTCCAGATCCCCATCCCTAGCCAGTTCCCTGTCTCAGTCTGATTTCCCCTGTCCTTGTAAGATCCTGCTAGAGTTCTTTGTCTTCTTCTTTTTTGGCAGGTTTTACCTTTCCAGCTCAATGAATTTCATAGGCTGGCTGGAGACAGATACACAGCCAATAGTTTTGGCATTGTCCAATAGCAAGTTCTAAGTGTTTGTCAATTGGCTCAAGAAAGCCACTTTTTCTCCTCCTTCCTGCCCATGTTCCAGACAGACCTCTATCAAGTAAGCAATACAGTCATACAGAAAACACTCTCCCAATAGCCAGGCCAGCATGCAGTCATGCACGCATTATTATAGGGTATCTACATATTACAGGAGTTCTGTTGAAGTCAGTGGAATTGCTCAAAGGAAGGTGAAATTTACACCTGTGCAGTGCATCAGTGTAAGGCATGTATATTATAAGTCTTCAGAATAAGTAGTCTATAGGTCTTGCACTGATAGTTAAGGTTGCAAGACAGGATCTTCATCTTATCCTTTCAGGAAGGGTACAAAAATAACATTTATAATATAGCTGTGAAGCAAACCAAGAGAGTTATTTATAGATTAAGAAGTTCTGCATTTACCAGGATGCAGTCTGGATTTTAGTTTTTAAATACTTTTTCTGGTGATTTTTTTCTTTTTGAAACAAAGGAGCAGGTGGAAGACTCTGGTGTTTCATTGAAGAGAGTTTATTTAGCTAAGCCAGCTGATCCACATTCTAAAATACAACAGTGATTCCCTCATATGGATCCTCATGAGAGTTAAGAAAATGCTTTCCTGGCTCATTGGCACTTTGCTCATTTTATACAAAAAGAGATGGAAGGTGTTGGCTAAGCCCCAGCTTCCTGCAGCAGGAGGGAAATGTGGGTGTTTTGTGGGTGTTTGTGCAGGGGGGTCACTGTACAGTTGTCTATGTTCAGAAATATTTCAGAATAGTCAATTATTGGTATCAGCAGAATCTGAAAAAAAGGTTTTGGGTCAGCTTCCTGCTGAAATCCAAAGGGGCAGCCATGTTAGTCTAGTTCAGTAAAACAAACAAGGAGTCCTGTGGCATTTAAAGACTAACAAATTTATTTATTGCACGAGCTTTTGTAGTAGAAAATCCCACTTAGTCAGATGATTTTCTCCCATGAAAGCTCATGCAATAAATATATTTGTTAGTCTTTAAGTGCCGCAGGACTCCTTGTTTGTCTTCCTACTGAAGAAGATTTGAAGCTTGGGTTATTTGTGCTCTGATCCTAACTCTCACACCTTAAAAAAATACCCTTTTCTCTTCTCCATTTTCCAAATAAGCTAGGGATATTTCAATCTTAGCTCCCTGAAACTAGCTTTGTGTGTATTCTATTAACTTTTTAGCACTGGTACTAGTCAAGTGCTTAATTCATGATACTTCTGTGACAATAGACAAGTATTGTTTTCTTTTCACAGGTGGAAAAAGTAAGGCAGACATGCTGGGTGACTTGACTGAAGCCATGAGGGAGTTCAGTGCCAAAGACAGGCAAGGAAAGCAAGCCTGTCTCTCACTTCTGTGATTACTCAAACCCAACAAGCTGCCTCTGCTATTGATCTGCCCCCTTCTGACCAGATGTTTGAAGAGCAACCTGCTCAATTGCAGAAAACAACCTGGGAAGGACCTTGCTGCAATCCAGATAATATTATCCATGTTCTTATGAACTGATCTGGTATCCCAAAGTGCAATATTTGGCAAGTGAAACCCAAGCTCAAAAGATAAACCTGGGATGCTGTGAGGGATGGGGAAACCTTGAATAACTGTGAGATCCAAACGAAGAAAAAACAGTTGTAAATTTTCACCATTACCATCAATTTACAATGTCACATTCACCTATGAAAAGGGCCAAAGATTGTTATTTTTAGGTACCTAAAAAAGAAAGTGGAAGTTAGCTTTGACATTTGCACTTCCACATCCATTAGAAAATGTCTGAATACAGGCCACAGTAGTCATTTTTATGCACAGGGGTGATTCTTTTAATAAAGTATATAATTATTTGGAGGGGGAGGTCTTTTATATCTGAGAGAAATTCAGCTTTCCATTCTGTCAGAGGTTCTGATGCCTCAGTATATGTTTTCATACCACACTGGGACAAAAACTTAAAGGTTTGTTACATTTTTTTTGCATGCACAAGAAGGAAATACCAATAATTTTTATCAAAATGCAATGCTTCAAAAGTCCCCAAAACACAATACTTTAATTCTGATCCAGGTCAGCATTACCCCGCCTTTCCCATAGTGATGAATTGCCATATGGGACTTATAGGCTGGGAGACTGATGGCTGCATTTTCTTTTCTGAGCCAGGCTCCCTGGCTGGACTCCATTTCTCACACGAGGCAGCATGCAGATCAGTCAGAGAAAAATCCACACTGATTTATAAAAGATGTAATTTGGGACCCCATTTCCTAGTATGTGCTGGTTCTCTGGAAGACTACATCTTCCATAACGCAATGCTCCATAAGGGAACCGTGGTTTATTTTTTAAAAAAAATTGCTTTGAAACAATGTTTCAGGGTCAATTCTAACAAAAGAAATTCCAATTTAATCAAATCAGTCTGAAATCAAAATAAAATATTTCCATTTTCCTGATTAACCAGAAAAGTCCAATGGAAAATTCGATCTTGCTAAACTGCATTTTCAGAGAGTGGTTCTGATGCAAGATTTCCAAACACCTCTGTTCAGAGGTGATTCCAGAGATGAAACAAAAACAAAGTTTTTCTTCCTATGTTTTGGAGTGCAAGGAATATTAGCATGGAAACAGGATTATTGAATTTAAATTGTGGTCAAAGAGGAGCTGTTTATTCTCCACCACAAGCCAAAGTTGTAGACAAATTTCCAAAGTTGAAGTGCTTTAAATCTATTCCCTTCTGCCCCATTCCTCTCTATGATACTCCAGCTCCCTTTTGCTTTGCTTCACCACATTCATAGGAGGATCTTTTTGTCCTAAATGAGCCAAAAGTCTCCTTGTGACCCTTTATGAGTAGTCAAGAACTCTAGCTGCTTCTCTGAACCTGACTATGTAGTTAACTAAATAAGCACAATTTCTGGGAATACATCCTGCACATATCATTCTCTTATTTACTTTCTCTATTATTATTACTTTCTTATATATTATCTGTAAATCACCATCTGGTTTCCTCACAGTGAAAAGATGTTTGTTTGATATGCAGGCAACAGAACTAGAAGCAAGGAGTCATGCACAAGATACTGGCAACAATATTAACCACAGTGTTTAATATCTTCTTGATGCCTTTCAGTGTGTTAGTTGTGTCAGAACTGGATGCAATGCTTCATTGCATCATGGCCTTGAATGGTCATAAAATATTGACAACATGATTGGATACAAGCAAGGATTCTAGGTCTTACTTTCTATTTTTATCCATTTATTTTTTGGCTACTTTTATGTTCCATAGAGTTAGGAGAAAACAAAATTTTTGCACACACACAAATCTTTTTCTTGTACACAGGTAGATGTGTCTATACCTCAGCTTCCCCACCTTGCTGCCTCAGTTTCCCTTGACATGTGCAATGTGGTGTAAGGTAGCCCTTTAGATAAACAGAGTCCAAAAGAAACATTACGTGGAGAGTAAAGGAATGAGAGACAAGCCCATTCCCAAGGTCCTTACAGACTTTCTCTTGATGTAAAGGAGTGTAAAATGGGGCCTCCTTCTGCCATAACTGGAAGTCCTGAGGTCAAAGTCCTAGGTAAGAATGGGTGCACACAACTGAGCACAAGCTCTGACCAGTTCTCTCAGCCAAAGGCAAGCTATCCTTCTTCTACTTCCACCACAAATCTTAATCTTCTCCCCTTAGTATAGAACTCACAGTCCTTGCTTCAAGGCTCCCCTTCCAACGGTTCTTTTCCACACTCGTCCTCTTCAGCTGTGACACAACTGACCTTCCCTGGTTTTCCTGCTTCTTCAGGTGGTCTGAAGTTGGGCTTTTCAATCAGAACCATAATAAACCTATTCCTGCTCCAGTCTAATCTTAAACAACCCCGTATATTTTCTAGCACCCATTCCCAGCATGCCAAGCTGTAGCCTACAACTTCCAGGTAGGAACATCTTCCAAAATCCCCTAGTTCCATAGTGAGTTGGAAGTAGGTCCATGTTTGGCCTACAGCTTCCATTAAAGGGCCAGCTCTTCACCATGAACAAGTAAATCTGAACTGAGACTGCTTAGTTTTGACCAGAAATCAGTTGGTAGACTAGCTACACTCAAAACACTATTATTATAAATACGAGTATTTTAAAACCTGTTTTGAACAGTCTCATGGATCATTTTTACCCTAATTCAAACACTGAATTCTCCCCTTCCTTTACCCCCTCGACAAAAAGCCATGTTCCACTCTGCTACTCTGAGCCACAAAAAGCAGGAACTGGAAATTATGAAGGCTGTAATTTAACAGTGAAAAACATAAAGAGGATGTGAAATTGGCTGGAAGTCCCATTAAGGAATTCCTATCCCATCTTTCTTGGCAAGAAAAGTGAAAAATTGAAAGAAAACCTACGTGTTTTTGGTGATGTTGAATGTTTTCTTCTCATCTTCAACCTAACTTTGCAATAACCTCACACTCAAAGAAATAAAGCTTTCCTTTCACCTGGGGGAACAGAGAGAGAGAAGGTCCTTTGTCTTTTCTTTTAAAAAACTGTAAGGTTCTCAGAAATTACTTTGGTAATTGTGGTATAAAAAAGATGATTGGATTAGATAGCTGGAGTAAGAACGCTTCCTAGTTTACTCAGTGCTGAAACCCACGTAAAATCTCACAACCAGATAAACAACCTTTGTTGAGCTTGTACAGCTTCGCACCATGTATCTGCAATGTCAGTGTTGAAAACACTTTTTGCTCAACCTGGACCTTAGTCAGAGAATAAATTATGTTTTCAGTTTCTTTTGATCTGAAGCTAAATATCAAATGTTTTCATATTTGGCTTGGAAATTAAAAGAAAAAATATCATCTTGTTTGAATTACAAGGTAAAGTCCTTGACAGCAGAAATTACAGAGTAAACACGCAAGATCTTCATTCTTCCCATGTCTGCCAGTTCTTGCCAGCAGGGAATGAGCATAATTGTACCTGAAGCTGCAATTAAGCTTTGAAAAAGAATTAGACAGTACCTGATCCCAGTGGACAGAACTCTAAACACATCAGGATGATCCCGCTTTCTTCAGCTGTTATAAATGCAAAGGAAAACAAAGACACACTCATACTTTTAATGTGTTTCAGCTGGCCTAAGTTCAGTATTGTTTTGTCAAGTGTAATTTTATACCTATCATACAAATTCCACCCATGGGTATGCATATACAGCTTCCATTGAAGTCTATGGGATAGTATGAAGCCACTCTGACCCAGCAGCAGCTTTGGGAGGGGAGGCACTGTGTTGTGGGAGGGAACAATGTCACCCAGAGCGACCCTCTGTGCAAAAGGAGTGTGCTCACAGCTACATCCATCAAGGGGGTGTGGAATGTATTGTGCTTTATACTTGTGCAGTTTTCCTAGCCTGCAAAAGAAATGATGCAGCTGTGACCCCATCCGCTTCCTGTCCCTTTCTGGGGATAGCCTTGACCACTTCAGCGAACTCAAGGACTGACCCATTTCTTCTTCTTTACCTTTGAAATTGTTCAGAGGTTAGCCATAATCTGACTCTGAATTTTTACTCTTATATTTATAGTATGAAATTGCTCAGGAGCTCCAGCTTGATTGAGCCTTCCTCTGCACTTCGTACTGTACATACACATTCAAAGATACTGTGTGGTCTTGACCTGAAGGGAATTGTTGAGGGGAAAATTAGAAGTGGAAGCAAACAGAGGGAAGAAGAAATGAAGAGCTGCATTGTATTATATAACTATTAGCATAGTGCACTGTATATTTTTTTCTTTTGTGCAAACAAATTTGCCATCATGACTTGTATTGTCATAAAAAATTTTGGGGAAAAAAAGGCTTTACTATTCTCTCCTTATAGTGGGAACTGTGTTTGGAAAACACCTTGCATCTTTAGGACATTGTGGTATTAACAGCAACTTAGCTTTTCTCTCTCTCTTTCTTGTATTCTAGTTTCTTTCAGTTGCAAGATTAATGTCCCTCCCCGCCATTGGAGTGGAGTTTTGCAATTAAAAGAGTACTTCATCCTGAGGCTGGGCTGTCTCTGTGTGAACTGAACAAAACTACAGCTGAGACTCAAACCAAGATGTTTATGGATGATTGGCAGAAGCTCTCCCTGGTTGATCATTTGAGAATTGTGTTAAGCTTATCTCAGCTGGTCATGTTCTGCATTACTATTAATCCATCATTACTGGTAAAACTATCCAGAACTCTGTTTTCATACATCACAACAACAAAGCCACAGCATTATTAGTCTTAGCTCTGGCCAAGGAAACCAGAGAACTGTAGGAGACACAATGTAAGCCCTAGCAGGCAAATGAAGGAATAGCACTTACTTGAAAAGAATTTTTTTTTAAAAATGTCATCAAACCTACAAGACCTATAATACCTTGGCCTCATATAATTTGTTCATTAAGTCAAAAGGGCTAGTCACAGTTGGGAAAAGCAATTTTGATTTCCAACTACAGAATTGCTGTTTGCTTCTGCAAAACGATGTGAAAAATGAAAATGGCAAAGAGCCAAACAGTTCCTTGGTTTTGCTTTGGGTACAAAAATTTATGCACTGCTCTAAGGACACAACATATTGTTATAGAGAATAAAGTCAAAACTGGGATTTCCATTATAAAGGGGTTTATAATACTGTACTACAGAAATAATAGCTCTACAGCCCCTCATCCCCTTCCACATTTACTATTCTATTTGTAGAGCACAGAAAAATTCATGGCAGCTCAAACAAAACCCAAACAAAACTAAAAGCAAAAAATGCACCAAAAGAGGCAAGATGAGATGAAAGAATTTTAAGCTGATCTGTTGTATCAGTACCTGTATCACTACTTTACTTTCACATGGACAAAATTTTTAGGTTGTCTCAACTCAGACCCCACATATGAACTCATAGTCAATTCCAGGCACAGATGATACTAGATATTTCACTACGTGATTTATGGGCACATTAAAATATATTATTTGTGCTTTGGTGACACCTAGATGCCCTAATCAGAGTAGGGACCTCACTGTACAAGGGAATATACATAAGTGTACAATCCAAACAGGTTAAGTAGTATAAGAAAGAAAGTATCATCAACCCCACTTGATAGATGGACTAGAGGAACAAAGATGAAATATTTTCCCAAGCTGATTGAACCCATATCTTCTGACTCACAGTCCAGTGCAAAAGACGAGGCTGGAAAGGATTAGATTTTTACCCACAAACTCCAATTTCAATGTACACACACACACACTGCAAAAAAGTAAAATTAAAAAAAAATCCATTGATAATAACTGAACTTTACAGATCAACAAAATAAGGAAAATGCTGCTTGAGAATTTATTAGAGATTGATTTAAGGATATTTACTTTATATATTTTGATATGTGATATTGACAGTTAGGATTTGAATCTCAGCATCTCCTGGCAATTAAATAATTATTGTCTCTCTCTTTTACTATATGACTCTGACTCATAGACCTTTTTTATAACTGCCTCAGAATTTTATCAGAAAGTTAAATAGATAAAAATAATTTTATGATTAAATTCTTAACAGGGTTCAGAAAAGAACTAAATAAGTTTGTATAGGATAGGTCTATCAATGGCTATTAGTCAGAAGAAGCAGGGATTACTGCTTCCCAAAGGCTGGAAATGGCTGATGGGCAAGGCCAGATCAAGGGGCTCTGACGTCCTGAGCCAGCTATTTCTTTTGTGCCACCCCTGGAGGGGGCGGAACCTGGCCTTGACTCTTGGCTGGCTCATCCAACCCCAGGGATGGGAAGCAGCCAGCCCAGAGGTGGAGTTGGCCAACTCATGGGGTGGATCCCACTCCCTTGCCCTGCTGCTAGGCTGGCCTTCCTTGCCCTTCACGCAGAACAGCTGCTGCAGGGGTAGAGCGGGCCAGCCTGGAGGCTGGGCTTCGGTCTCCCACCCCTCCCCAGGCCAGCTGTTCTGCCAGCCCAGAAGCAGGTGGAGGGCATGGGGTCTGCCCCTGGCATGGTGTTACACTGCCCCTAAGATGGGCAGCCCCAAGCAATGGCTTTTTTGGCTTATGGCTTGAGCTGGCCCTGCTGATAGGATAGATCACTTGGGCTATGTCTATACTAGCAAAAGTTAGTTTAAATTAACTTGCAAGTGTAGATACAGCCTTGATGATTAACCGTTCTATTTATTCTCTCTGAAGCACCTGGCATTGGCCACAGTCAGAAGAAAGCATACTAAACTAGATGGACCACTGGTCCGACTCAGTATGGCTGTTCTTACGTTATGTCATGTTAGATATGTAACACGCACATACACTTATGTTGGATTTCAATGGCTTTGAGAGAGCTAGGCACTAAGACTGTGACTGTGTTGCTTTGGGGCTAAATAGTGACTTAGGATTTTTTTCTCATTACAAAACATGATATGACCTCATCTTGCTCTATATGCTGTTCCCCAATGAATGAATCTTAACAGCTGCTCTGATTTGCTGTCACCATGTGACCTGATCCTATGACTTACACTTCCCTGTATTTATTTCCACCTATTCTGCAAGTTCCCCTATCTTCAAAGCATCTGACGATTTTCTCCCACAAAAGCGCATGCAATAAATAAATGTTAGTCATTAAGTGCCACAGGACTCCTTGTTGTTTTGCTGAACTAGACTAACACAGCTGCCCCTTTAGAACATACCAGTATAATATACTCATTTAAAAAACATTTCCTGAAATGTGATTAATAGAGTCACTTAAAGTGTAATTTATTTATACTGGAAATACTCCTTTCTCAGACACATAATTCTACGGTGATAAATTACCATACTAAATCCAAACTCTTCTTCCAGCCCTGTCCTGTCTTTGTTCTTCCCTTAGAAGCTCTGGGCAGATAGACTTTGAGACTAGGACCATCATACGTAGGAAATACTAATGACCTCCTTCATGAGGACTCAGGGAAGGACTCTGAGGGTAGGTTATTGCTCAGGAAGATGTTTTCATGTTAATTGTCTTGCCAGTTTCTGCATGGTTTCAATCCTTCCATATCTTGGGTTGAGTTACTGAGTTCCCCCTTTATCCCTCCCCCATCTCCTTCTCCCTGCAAAATCAAAATAAAAATTAATTAAGTTCAAATATTTCTCTCCTAAACCCATCAATCCTTCCTACTTATCTATTTCTCCTCTACCATGTGTCTCTCAGAAATATATTTCCCCTTTCCAAGTATCTCACTGAAGTTTACTCAAGCTGGCTCTCTTATCTTTTGACTGTACAGATGACATGGGAGGTCATTTGGACAATGTGTTCTTTAAAATGGGCAGGTCTCCCATGACTACAGAGTGTACTTTAAGGTTTTGTGCTGCTACTCAAATGCTATTGTCCAGCTTCAAATGCTATCACAGAATCTTGCTATCTGGGAAACAGGGTTGCCAGCTTTGCATTTCAGGTTTCACTAACGTGCAGCTCTGCAGTTGATTCTTTTTTTCTTACAGACATGGTAAACTTTCAACTGCCATCACTAAAAATACCATAGGCAATATAATAATGTCACAAAAGTGTGTACTCACTTTTGATATTCTGTACACAGGAATTTGGAATTATGCAATTGTTCAGCTGCACTTAATTGATCAATTGTGTTCTTTGGATATGTATAAAATATAAATGTATAATAGAAATGCTAAAGTCAAGATCAGTGTAGTTTTATGACAAGAAGTGACTCTGAACAACAGTAATGTTGAAATACAGTATATTTTATTTCTACGCACTTTTGCTGACATTATAATTTATCTATTAATTTCTTAACAATGTTAAAATTGCATATTCGTTTACAGACTTCCCATACGTTTACTGATGGTTGGCAACCATGCTGGAAGATTGCCTCCTTCCACTACAACAATTATGTTCCACTGAAACAAGGTAGAAATTTCCAGAGAGGTAGCCATGTTAGTCTGTGTACAGGAAAAACCACGAGAGTGCTGTGGCATCTTATAGACTAACAGATTTCTTCAGGCATAAGCTTTTGTGGGCTCTAACCCACTTTGTCAGATGCATGAAATGGAAACTACAGTTGAGAGGTATATATACACATGCTGGGATGGAGGAGGGCAAGTCACTTAATAGAGTCAGTTCAGAGAGCAGATGGGGCCCATTCACACCACTTGATCAAAGGGAAAGAATGTGTGAACAGGGACAATCACTTTTTGTAATGTGCAAACCCTTCGGAAACAGACTTCAGCAGGAAACGGCAGAGTTGGAGCTAATTTGCAAGCTTGACACAATCAGACTGGGTCTGAACAGGGACTTGGAATGGTTAACACATTACAAAAAGTGATTGTCCCTGTTCACACATTCTCTCCCTTTGATCAAACTGGTGTGAATGGGCCCCATCTGCTCTCTGAACTGACTTTGCTAACACTTGCCCTCCTCCATCCTGGCATGTGTATATACACTTCTCAACTGTAGTTTCCACTTCATGCATCTGACAAAGTGGGTTAAAGCCCATGAAAGCTTATGCCTGAAGAAATCTGTTAGTCTATAAAATGCCACAGGACCCTCGTTGTTTTCACTCAAACAAGGAAGTTGTCTACTAGTGGAAAAGGCTAATGAACGATGAAGTCAGAACCTTCACAGTAGCTAGACGTAGATACGGAGCTGATGGAAAATTTTTGTGAAAATAATTTTCCATCTGAGAATACCATAGGGTTCTTTTTGCCATGAAATCTTACTGATTTTGATAACATTTTAATTAGGAATAAAAATTGATTTCTGCCAATATACTGAAGCATTCAATTTTGGCATTGTTAAACAGAAGTTTTTATTTTATATCTTAAATTATTTTTCATTTCAAAATTAATACTACCTATTAAAAAGGATTGAAACTGAAATTAAGTGTTTCAAATTTATCCAAACTAAATGTTCAGATTGACCAAAAATTATTTTTTTGTTCAGATCTATAATGAAAAACAATTCAAATGCTCAAAATTTGTTGCAGAATGGAAACCCATTTACCGACCAGGTCTAATTAGATGTACTTCACTCTTGTAAGAGAATGAATTACCACTAATAATAACCCTTTCCAAACTAAGTCCATAAACTGTTTCTTTGCTTCCATTTTCCTTCAATAATTCCTTTGTAAACAAACAATCTCACATACAAACATAAACCAAAAGTCAAAATGAGCTACAATAGCCAACCAAGCTATTTTTCCTACATATAGTGATGGAGGAGAAAATAGAGGATTTCTTATGGCTATTTCAAATTTGAATTACACGGGAAGGACTGAGATTCTCTTGCAATGAGAGTCATATAAAAATCTAAATTGGCAGAGATGGCCCATTGCTGTTTTATGATTATTACACCACTATGCATATGTCTATCCTTGGGATTCTGGGAAGGGTTAGTGAGATGTGTCTTTGGGTTGTGTGCCAAGCTTAACTGTGATATATTGCATGGGGGAGAAGGACAGTGAAAGAGAATATCATTAGGTCCCAAGCTTTCTGCTACTGAACTGGAGACCTGCTACATGCTTCTTTCAATTGGCTTCTGTACTACAGTGTCAAGGCTGAATTTGTTAAGTTGAAAGGATTCCTCTCTAAAAGCCAAACAGGAGAAAAAAAAAAAAGGAGAGGAAAGAGTCTGACATTTTCATTTATAGGGCACAAAGGCCATCCTGTGAACAAGGTATTTAGGGGAATCCTCAGTGATTTTGAGGCATTGATGAAGGTGATGACTATTTCATCAGTTAAAAAGATACTCCTTTTCTTTGTCTCATAGGTTTGAAACTGCATCTCAATCACTGGTACTGGATTCCCGGATAGCAGCAGTAACCTGATATATTTATCTTAGAAAAATGGACCTTTTCCATGTTGGTATGGATCCCATCACATTCACCTCTCTCTTTCCCCTACTGTTTTTCCTGTTGTAACACATTCCATTCAGGCATATTTTTGAAGACAACTGAGAAGATTCAGCTAGTATAGAAGATAGGTGTCTGACTATTAAGTAGGCCATTGATATAACTACATAACAGCTAAGTTCCTGCCTACATAGTGTTTCCCATACCATTATAAGAGCAGTTTTGTATGTTGGCCTTTTCTAATATGGTAAAACTCTTCTTTTCTCCATTGCAGTAATTATATTGACTCATCAAACTCTTGTTGGCAATCTCAAAATTATTGTCTACACTGCAGTCTTTGGGGTGGGATTGCATCCTGTATGGACATATTCTAGCTAGTTTTAATTTATGTGGCTCACCTACCAGAGCTGGGAAGCCACACCTGCACAGGCAACTAGTTGCAGAAGCAATTACCCAGAGTTAAAATGGAAATTATACAGTCCACATTGATGCCCATGCTCCTGTAAGTTCACTGCTCCAGTATTTAAGCTAGCTAGATGGGCGCTGGCTCAGGTCTGTTTATATGGGTTGCAATCTCACCCTGATTGAAGTGTTGGCTGAAAGCCTAAAGGCAAGAATCAGAGCATTCTTTCTCAGCCCTGGAAATCATTCCATGCTCTGATCTAGCAGAGCCTAGGTGTGCATGTTTTGGGGGGGGGGGAGGTGTTGCAAGACACATTTGTCACTTGACCTGGTTTTTAACTATAGGCCTTTGCAAAAGGGGTACTATCAATGGGAGGAGGTAATAGACAAAGGGGTGTTTGATTTAGGCCAGTTAATGAAAACTAGTGTTCATTTCCCTAATACACCTAGATACCATATTGATGAGTGTAACTAAAATAACATACCCGAGCAGATTTTATTTCTACTTTAAAAGTGATGATTAATAATTGCAATAAAGTCAGGACAGTATGCTCTTAGTTCTTGCAGCATGTGCACACATCTGAGTGACACTCAGTGTTTACATTTTCATGAAACTCGATTATTTTTAAACTTCTTATATTGTACAGTTTGGGGTTATTTAATGGCTAAAAAAATTCACCTTTGCCATTCACCCTAAAATGCAGCACTCAATGTCTAATGCTGTTTAGTGGGACATTGAAAGTTAATTAAGGCAGGCAATAAATCAATTGTTCTTATTCACCAACAAGGACATTGTGACTGGTGAGCGCGATGCATTCATGATGTAATGTGTATGCCTGTCTTCAACAAAGCTGGCAGCATTATTTCTGAAAGGCAATTAATTCTCTCTCTTTAAGAATTTGATGATAAAGAAATCAAAAGGCCTCCACCCCCAAAATAATAAATATATTACAGGAGTTTGAGACTGTATGACAGAGAGTGACTAGATTGTGAAAATGAAAAATCAGGACACACGGTGGGAGAAATATGCACCTGTAGAAGATAAGACCTCAATGTTGTGACTGTCACTCTAAAATTGGACATCTGTCAGTCTTTCATATCTCACCGGAGCAACCCATTCAAAACAGCCTTGCTCCATGTTGTTTAGTTTGGAGTTCTCCAATTTTTACTATCCTTCAGCAGCCTAACCAACTTGTAAAATCTATATAGGAAAGACTAATTGTCAAATAGTCTTTGTGGGTGTGGTAGTATTGCAGTTTGCAGTTGAAAGCCTCATAGAAATAGAGGAAACTCAGGATCCAGACATGCACTGGCAGATTCCTCTACTTGGATTTAGAACCTGATGGTAAACCTGATATTCCTTTGGTGACAGGCTCCATATTTTAATTTTTTCCCCCTAAGAGGGACAAATGATTTTGGTTGTCTCAGTTTCTGGTGATTTATACACCAGATTTTCAAAGAGTGGGTTAGTTGTATTCTGTCGAGTTGGGCATGCCACAGCCAAGTCATCATGAATCTCTACTCATGTTTGAAACCACTAGTCAAAATATTTTAAGCAGCATTTGAAGAAAAGGAAAAAGAGCAGATGCACAGTGAAAAATGGAAGGAAAGGGTTTCCATATATATTTTATTTTTCCTCAAAATGGAAAACAAAACCTGATTATTTTTGTTCAGTTTTAGCAGTTTTTTGCACAAAAAATATTTTAGTCTTTGGTTGCCAAAAAAAAAAAAAAATCATTTGAAGCAATGGAAAAGAGCACATCATAGAACCTTTTAAACAGGCAGGCAAATTAACAGACAGGTTAGGTTACCAGCAGTCTTTTTAGGCTGACTGTAGCCAAGGAAGAAACCTGTAAATAACTGTGTAAACCTGGAATGTGATTTTTTATTTTAACACCATAAATCTGGAAAAGTTTGGTTATTATTTTGGGCATTCCTTACAAATTTATAGCAATACAAGAAATGACTGGAACAAAATGTCTGCATGATGCAGAACACTTTTTACTAGAATAATATATACATGTTAACAGCTTCTGCTTAGATATTTGAAGTTTTTATACAAACTGAGGGCTACAGAACAAAGCATTTTCCAAATAAAAGTATTATTAGGCATTTTGGTCATATTTTGCAGTTTAAAGTAAGCCCAAAAACAGAGCTTTGATTTACAGTTGACAGTTTCAACAAGTGACCCTTGGTAGAAAAGGTCTGCTTTTTCAGCTGGCTCTGTTGTTGAAGTTCAGAGAAACAGCTCATCTGTCTCTGTTTCAGGCATCTGGCAAATGGAGAACTGCTTCAGCATTCTCCATTCCACTAAATGCTTACAGATGACTTCCATATTCAGAGGCATCTGCTGGTCATCTCATTTGGGGTGATTTTCCCCCCATTGTGTGTTTTTGTTTATTTTCTTTACATAGCCCTTTCTTTGCTCCTTTGTGAGGATTTTCCTCTGTTTTGGGGAAGACATGTGCATGTATAAAAACCGTCAAGAAGCAGACAAAACTTGTGAATAACTTGAGATTCAATCAAGCTGAAAAGGCTCTTTCATGTGGCATGCTTGAGTTAAAAGATTGGACAACATCAAAGCTGTAATGGACTTAGGAAATTACACATGAAAAAAAAAGGTGGCCATGGTCCCCACAGTATTTTCAAGATAATTTCTTATACATATTCTTTGCACACACAGTATTGTATATTACACAGTGTCTCTCTCTCTCTCTCACTTGCACTTTCATTTCTATCCTCCACAAACCTCTTTGCTTAGATGGGGCTCAGATACATTGTGCTTTTGAAAATGCACTTACTGTGATTGACGCAACATAATTTTCCTCACCTGTTACCATCTCATTCTAAGACAATGATTAGCACTGGATATTAATTGAAGTGTGTCTTACTTAAGGGAATTATTTTTTTTGGTGTTTGAATAGTATCTACTGACATTTTAAGAATTAGTGCCTATTCAGAATCAATCCTTTTATCCCATGTAGTTGAAAAAGGCAGAAGTTGTTCTTGAGAGACACTGGACCAAATTCAGAGGTAGTGTTGCAGGTGCCTAAAGGTCACTGTGCCAACATGAGGTGCTGGAAGTTGGGTTTATGTGTAAATTGCATCCTCATGGGTTTGGGTTTAACATTAGCACCTACAGCTTCAGTTAGACAACAGATTTAGATGGGATTAGTCTGAATCCTGGCTCGGAACTAGGAAATTAGCTTAAATAAAAAGAATCAGGGTTAGTATGGAAATTAGAACAAATCAATGCTCTTAGAACCACTGTCTAAAGGCTGGCATGAAATAAAGCTGCTCATCTATTGGAAATGACTACTGCAGGGGCCAGCCTAGATCATCACAGCCAAAGAAAGGAAAAAAAGAGATGAAAAGTGCAAAATCTAGAATCAGGTCAACATCAAAGAAGATGCCAACAGATGAAGTAGAGATTCTTAATATTTTTTAAAATAAACAACCTGTACTCTTCCCAAAACACAACAGAGACACTAGTGTGTCAATAGGCCCCCTGCCTCTTCCAGTGTTCTATGTGATATAGAAATAATGGTATGGCTATGCTGTTGTTCAGACACATGATAAAGGATAAGGGAAAGTTGAAGACCAAACACACTAATATGTTTTTTTCAGGGAAACTAAGACAGCCCTTTCCATGTGCTTTCTGACTGGAGAAAAATGAGGAAAAATGGTTTCCAGGATCAGCCACAGGAAAAGAATACACATAAAAGTTTGTATCAGGGAAACAGCATGTAAAAAATTGGGAAGCAGTGTATGTGTTAATAAAGATGCCACATTACTCAGAAAAAAGATGTAAGCCACTAATGAATAAACTGTTGATTCATTAATCCACCAGGCTATTTGTTGAAATGTTTAAGAGCTCCCCCCATTAGCCTTCTTAAAAACTCAGCCCATTTGTGAAGGCCCCTCAGGAATAACACTTAGTTTGGCTGATTTTCCAGACTGAATTTACTGAACTATAAGCAAATACATAGCCAGTAAACCATAGGTATATGCCCCTCAAGAAGTGAGAAATATGATCAAGAAGGATGTGCTGAGAAGTTTGTGTTCAAAGTCCATTAATTCATTTTGAAGATATATTTGTTATAAACTCAGGTATTCTGTTTTTCTATCAGCTTGAGAAGTATTTCAGCACATGATCAGGCTAGTTACCAGTATGATGGCAGTGGTGCAGTATGTATTGCATTAGGAGCGATTAAATATTATGTGCGCACACACATGCTGCACACACACTGTAATTCCTAGTGCTTGTAACAAATCACTTCCATGTATCTGTTGAGTTAAAATCTTAAAATCTGGTTTGCTCATTCAAGAAGCTATGCCAAAGTTTAGAATTTTTACCACAGGAGGTCACTAAAAGTTATCTGGTGATTTTTTTTTTTTAGTGGATTTCAACTTTTCAAGTGCCCTTACATATGTGCAAGTGGCATCAATTTACAAAAATCATATTAATTTATTTCAAGAAGCATTCATGTTGGAAACAGTCAATTTGGGAAAATTAAGGTAATCAGAGTTTACCAGTTTATATTTGTTAAATAAGCTCTTAGTCAAGAATAGTTCCATAATTATATTTTTCTTAAACCTCAAGAAAAGCAGATATTTTTAATTACACTAATTTCAGTATCTGATGATGCTGTCTAAGACTGCTGCAAACATTTATACCTTCATCCTTTTCTGAGTTCCATGTAGGAAGTTCATGACTCACATGCTGACCACCACTGACTGCAAAGGGCTCCCCCAAATGCAGGGGCAGAATCATAGAATCATAGGGTTGGAAGGGACCTCATAGGTCATCTAGTCCAACCCCCTGCCAGAGGCAGGACCACTGCCACTAAACCATCCCAATCATGGTTTTGTCCAGCCGGGCCTTAAACACCTCCAAAAATGGAGACTCTACCACCTCCCTAGGCAGCTCATTCCAATGCTTCACCACTCGCCTAGTAAAAAAGTTTTTTCTAATACCCAGCCTCGACCTCCCTAACTAACTTGAGACCATTGCTCCTCATTCTGTCCTCCATTACTACCGAGAACAGTTGAGCTCCATCCTCCTTGGAGCAACCCTTCAAGTAGTTGAAGGTTGCTATCAAATCCCCCCTCAATCTCCTCATCTGTAGACTAAATAAGCCTAATGCTTTCAGTCTTTCCTCATAGGGCTTGTGCTCCAGCCCTTTAATCATTTTGGTTGCCCTCCACTGGACTCTCTCTAGCATGTCCCTGTCCTTTTTGTAGTGGGGAGCCCAAAACTGAACACAGTATTCTAGATGTGGCCTCACCAGTGCAGAATAGAGGGGAATGATCACATCCCTTGATCTGCTGGTAATACTTCTTTTGATACAGCCCAGTATGCCATTGGCCTTTTTGGCAGCAAGAGCACACTGCTGACTCATATCTAGCTTCCCATCCACCATGACCCCCAGGTCCTTTTCTAGACTGCTGCTACTTAGCTGAATGTTTCCCAGCCTATAGCAGTGCATGGGGTTTTTCCGTCCCAAGCGCAGGATTTTACACTTGTCCTTATTGAACCTCATAAGATTTCTATTGGCCCACTGTTCCAATTTATCTAGGTCTCCCTGAATCCTGTCCTTGCCCTCCAATGTGTCTACTGGTCCCCCCAGCTTGGTGTCACCCGCAAACTTACTGAGAGTGCAGTCTATTCCATCATCCAGATCATTGATGAAAATGTTTAACAGAACTGGCCCCAGGACCAACCCCTGGGGCACACCACTCGTGAGAGCTTATTACAGGATGCCTACCTGCTATACAATTCGATAGGATGGTGTAAAAGTCATACTGCTAGGCTGATTGTTAAATAATCCACCTGATGAAGTGGGTTGGAGCACACGAATGCTTATGCCCAAAGAAATTTGTTAGTCTTTAAGGTGCTAAAAGACTCTCATTGTTTTTGTTCAACACAGACTAACACGGCTACCCCTCTGGAACTTGTTAAATAATTGTATCCTGACTTATCTATAGAGGCAAATACACAATTGGTATGAAACACCTTCCCCAAACAGCAAAATGAGACCTTGAAAATACACCGTATAAACAAAGGTAATTAAAAATCTTAAAATCAAACAAAATCTTAAAATCAAACTAAAATAAATTTTTTTCCATGAGATAACTGAGGCCAGCATTCTGTCTCCATACCGTCTATCATAGTTGGGCTTTGCCATCCTGAGGAAATGAACAGGTCTTGTTGTGATCTTCCAGCCAGTCAACTGGTCACCCACTCTCATCTCTTTATTTGCTTTTACATAAAGTGCAGCTATTTTGGTGTGTGAAAACACTGAATCACTCCATCAATAATATTTTCTGTTTTATAATATAAAATTTTATTGAATCAACATGTTGTTTCAAGGTTGTATAGTGCATTCAGTGTGGCAGTAGAATTAAATAAATGGAAAGATGACCCATTGCCTGGCTGAAAGCACAAACTATAAACCCAAAGATACTGTAGAGACCACATGATTAAAAAAAAAAAAAAAGCAAAAATCATGTTTCCAAGAATTGTTCAAAAAAAATTTTTTTTGTTTTTTCATTTCAGATTTGTTTCAAAATCCTTAAAACTCTAGGCCTTGGAAAAAGGATGTTTTAATGATACACATTTCAGCGTGGGAACCAAAAATGTAATGCTAGGACATGTTGGTCTGTTTATTTCCATCTATATTTAGTCTTTCATTTGCTTGGTACAGCAAATTTTAACTTTTCACCTGACCTGTGAACTGTGACCTCCCATTTGACTTGTGGTTTTCATAAATTTTAGTAGCTCATACACAAATAAATAAATCAACTGTAATAAGTTCTTCTGACTGAAGCATGAATGGAAAAGTTGCTGATGGTTAAATAGTCAGACTATCTGCCTGTGACACAGTACCTGCTACCAACTTCACATTCCATGGGCCTGTCCTTTACTATTTCCTCTCATCCTAAAAAATCCAAATCATATTAAGCTGAAATATTGGTGAGAACATTTATTCAGTATCAAGAAGAAACTCATTTATTAACCCTTCAGACCAAATTATCACAGCACCAAAAATTACATCCACTAATATAAATGGCCCCAAACAAAATTGCATAGAGTAAGTGCTTTCAGCTGTCATTTGCTTCAGAAAGGGGAGAATAGTTTCAAAATATGTATCTATCATACTGGAAACACAATATCATTTTTTCCCCCAGGAAGGAGGTCAGAAAACCTACCCAAATGAACACTTCTCTGCATTGGATTTTGGAGACATGGGCTGAAAAAAATTCTCACATCAGTAATGGACAGAGTTTTATAAAGATTTCATCCAGCCCTCTTACTGCCTCTGAGTCATTTATTGAAATTGGAGCTCTTTATGGTTTTTGAAAACAGGACAGCTCCTATTAAAGATCTGCAGCATGTTCCCTGATTTGAAATAGCACTGATGGTGTCACTGAAAAATACCTTTCCAAAGCAAGGGACAATAGTCTCCTCTATAATGTACATTTACAGGTAGATATAGAATGTCTCCCCCTCGCCCCACCGGTACTGGAATACCAGTTGCCTTAATGGGAAACTTCCATTACGTCATCATGTTTCTGTCAATGTCCTAGACATACACTGTTCGGTTTCAACTATAAAGTCCTCTGACTAAAAGATTCAGGACAAAATGGTCAAGAAATCAGCACTGTTTAATTCCACAAGGAAATAGGAGTTCCACCATGAAGTATTCCAATGGGAAGTGTGCCAGAAGAGGATTATATTTGTATAGATTTTCTCTGAATTTTATTAATTTTCAGTGAGGTGATTTAATAGTATTCAGGTTTGAAAGTACTTTTTCAGTGATTCTCTTTGACTCTTTTTATTCATCCTTCAGATTGCAAACAAGAGCTGCATGGATAATAAATTGCCATTTATCTTTGCCACCAGCATGCACATTTACTCAATGTTACTTTGCTATCAGAAACAAATGGGAACTGCATATTCTATATGAAATCTTAACTGATAACTTGAGCCATACTTATAACAGATTAATTATTGCAAAGAAAGCTCTAACAGATTTTATAGCTTCAATAAAATTTGTCAAAAGCACACACAAGACACATGCATATATCAGTTTCTCTCTCTAAGGGTCTCAGGAAGCCACTGGTGTCCTGCTTTAATGCAGTTAGACATCTAAACAGGAAGTCAGGAGATGTATACGTCTATGACAGTGAGGCTGTAGATACTCATGTGTACAAATCTAAAGATGTACACACCCAAACTCTTGCAAAACAAAATCTAGATGTAAATTTTGAGATTCAGGCTTATCTCTAAGAGTGGGAAGTAAAAACACACTTCAAAGATTATTTTTTGATACACCCTGCAACCTGAAAGCATGGACATAGAGCTACAAAAGATTTTATTTGAACTGACATTTACTTGAGTAAATCTCCCTTTTGATAGAAACCAACATGAACAAACCTATAGACTCAAAAATAGTGACATTAACTGTTTTATGTTTTCTGTAAACAAACATTTGCCAAAATAATCATGAGAGATGATCATCATTTTTATTACCAAAAGCCTGGGCATGTTTATGTAGGCCTGGAAATGCAACATCATTATCTAAGTGAAACATGCAGTTTACTTTTTTGGGGAGTCATGGTCAATTGTAGGTGTGATATTGTGTTGTACCAAGTGGATACAGTCTTCTGTTTACCCTGTTGGGTGTATACATCCAATGATTAGCACACAGAGTGATATATGAGGTCTAAGTAGTATTCTGATACTAAATAGATTTCTTACTCCTTGAGCTTGCATATTTGAAAATAATATACTCCATGAAATAAAGCCAGTGGCGCAGGAAACTATGCTTCCAATCCATTAACATTTAAAACCACATGGGGTTTTATTAGAGACTTCAGTGAGGCCAGGACTTCACCCTCAGTGTTTATGTTGGAACTCTTCCTCTTCAAAATGTTAGAAACTAGGATGGATTTAACCGCTAACCCTATGTTCACTTGGTTGCCTTTCAGTGCAAGATTTAAGGTTTCTTTTCCAACTAATCACTGGAGAGACGGACAAGAACGCTAAGTACTGACTCTTGAAATAGTTGCCAGCTTTAGTAAAATGAGTGCCATGATGCACTCACTTTTGCTTGCTCAGATTGACTTGGGAAAGACAGTGAATCCATTAGATCTCCACATACCTTGACTCTTGCTCTGCAGAATACTAACCGAACAGCATATTAATAAAACAAGCTGATATAAGAAAGGAAGTTCATTTTATCTTAGGGTGAAATGCTCTTTGTGTCCAGACTTGTTTGTCCGAGTCAGTTACTGAAGTCCCCTTTAACCTCAGTTTCAGAGTGAAAAATGAACCATATTAGTTCAGGGTAGCAATGATCCTGACCGTCTTTTATCAGGTATCTTCATTTTAGCTGTAGTTCCTTTTTGAGACCCTTGGTATTCAATCCAGTGCTATTGGGAGGTGGATACGGGGCAGAGGCCATGACTGAGACATACATATTGCTTGTGGTTGGCACCAGTGTACCCTAATGAGCCTCCATTTTTACCTGTACCCTTTACACAAGGCTCCCAGCACCCACAAGGAGCAGCTTCATGACTGGGTGTTCCTAGAACAGCATTGCTCCACTCTAATCCATAGCATACTCTGTTCAGCAGCCACCTGAGTGGCAAAACCAGGACCCTTGCTCTTATCTGATTATGCCTCCTTACCACTGACAGCCTCAGATAGTAGATAAAATAGCACTGAATGAAGAGGCCTTTTCTTTTCCTTACGCAAAGTGCCATCATGCCTTTGGGGAGGAAACTTCACTGGAAACATTGTGCCATGAGTCTGATCAATTATATTTCTACAAAAATTTAAGAAAACCAACCATCCAGAACTTTTAAACCATTTTGGTTTGATAGAAATAAACAAATTAAATTCTGTTTTGAGATGATAAACAGAAGGATTTATTTGAACTCTGCTCGTTAACAGGCTTTTACAATATGACTAAGTATTACTTTGTTTTGTTTTTTTTTTACTATTCAGTGTGATAGCAATGAGTTCATTTGATATTCATGTGGCTGTCAAGTGCAGCCCCTTAAGAGTTACATTTTTCTTCAGCATTCATTAAGATTAGCTAATAGATACTTAAAATGAAGTCTTAACCTGAAACAAAGCTGAACTAGCACTACCCACAGAAATGCATATGACAGCCACATGAATTTTAAATTCATTCACTATGATCAGAGTTTCCACCCTAAATAGTAATGGATGGAAGTGGAGAGGGAAGAATCAGAGAGACATTTGACATGGACATATATTTGAATACTTGATTGTGTGACTTTGGTGAAATATGAATAATTCTCTAAACAGAAAGCCAGATTCCTTACATGTATGGGAACATTTGACTTCTAGTGCTCCAGTGAAACAACATCTCTTGGTGGTGAGAGGGCAATTTCTATGCATTTTTAGATTTAATTTTTTTGCAGTATGTTGCAGTACCTATGCCTGAATGGCAGGCAACACTTAGTTTAAGCATAACTTTGCTTAACACATTCAAATCAAATAACGTATTCAAATAACACATTCAGATCAAATAACACATTCCCAAATATTGTGAGTTCTAGAAGAGGCATTGTTAAAATACACATTAACACTACAAAAATATAATTAAATATTGCAAAACTGCTTTTGTTTCCTGCTTCAGTGGTAGTATTAGACATCACAACCCGTGTTCTTATTAATTCAGTAGTTCTGTGTTTCCTCTCTGTTTGTTCTTTCTTTGTTCACCATAATTATTTGTTCAGTCAAAAGATACACCTAGGTCATGAAAGAGGCAGGACAAGGAATGTTCACTGTTAGTAAAACAGTGAAGACATTCAAATGTCTTGAAACATTCTTAGAAAGTTCTTCCTTAGTCTATAACAAATACTAATGTATGTACAAAAATGCATGTGAAAACACACTATTATTGTCCACGCAAATCAGGTTTGATTGTACCAGAGAGATTCCCTCATTAATAAATACCTGTTTGCACACATGCTGATTGAATTTGCATAAGCAGACAATTGAACACACAGTTGTAGAAAACATACTTAAACTCAGCTCAAAGCATCAGGCAAGAAAAATGGGATTTAAGATTCAATAATTTTTTTTTTGTCATTTACAGAAGGAAATGACATGGCAGATTATACCATATCTAGTTATGCCAAATCCTCAAGCTCATTTACAGAATTGTTGGTAATTTTTGATCTGTGTATAGATGTTTTTGTTTCGGTAAAGTGTATCACCAGAAACAGACAGACGCATCCTATGAGTATGAATTACCCAAAGACAAAAACAGCTACAATAATTCTCATTTGTTAATAATATTCATTTATAAAACAGGTGGTCATATTCAGCAAGGGGATTAGAAAACGGTGCTTATCAAATTCACTGTAGCATGTTTTTGCTAACTACCATCAGGGAAATGCTAGTCAGTGTCTGGGATGCAATGTGTTTTTAGGCAATTTTTAGCTTTGATTAACTATATTTCCAGAGAATTTTTGTTTTGTTTTGTTTTTAAATCCCATCCAGTAGAACAGAGCTGAAGACCTTTGTGCAATAGATTTCACTTAAGGATGAAACCTGTTAACCTGTTTCAGTGCTTTGGATTTTATGGCAGCTACTGTCTATAAATATTTCACTTTTTCAAGTTTTTCAATGCCTACCATGCTCAATATCATTCACTTTTTCAACAGCTTCAAAATATTGATGTATTACAAAAATCAATAAGAGGAATTAGAACCTGAAAATCCCTGTGCCCATCCTACTGCATCAGTTTAGATGTCCCTTATGAAAAGGCATATCTATTGAGATATGCAGCTATCCACACATACTATTTATATTATTTTGTTACTAGACCCTCAAATATATTCAAAGGATTAACTCTTTTGGGATGTGATTGTCTTGCTGCTCTTTTTATGCCCCCATTGTGGCCACTGTTTTCTAGTAGAAGGGACAGTCCTAAAAGCCTTCGTTCTTGTTAGTACTGAAGTTGAAAAGCATTGGCCTCACAGATCCACCTTCAAACGCCTGGCTTGAGTTTTCATAGCAAGGGAACGGAAGACAGAAATGCTGATCCCATTCTGTTTTCCCACTGATGCTTCCAGAACATCAAACTCACAGGCTACATTTCCCATCCCGTTATTTCTCCTGACGTATTTAATCAGTGACTGACAGAAAATTCTGCCCCTGTCAGCATTAATTCACAACAGCAGGAGACTTGGGAGTTGATAGCCTATAAATCCAGTTTTTTGTCTCCTGAACAAATATGGGACATATGTGTTCATGTTTGGAGTTGAGTATGTAAGAGGAAAATCTAGATAGATTGCCTTGAGAAGATGAAGTATTTGGCTGACTGAAATAAGGTGGAATCAAGGAAAAAAGGTGAATAAAAAACAGAACTGGGCAATCAAAAATAATACTACTTCACATGTAAATAACATACTCAATAAGCCTAAAACCCTCTTTCCTGCAGCAAGTAGTATAAACATTATTTTTTCCCTATTTTTTTCAGATCAGCAAAATGAAGCACAGGAAGTTACATGCCTAGCATCATAAAGAAAAGCAGTAGCTGAATCAGGAATAAAACTCAGAAGCCTTTGTTCCCATCCTTCTGCTCTAACTGCTGTAAAGCACTACATTCCTGGAGTGGTCTAAAGAGAGATGCAAAATGCACACTCTTGTCTCAGTGCTAGCTGTTCACATATGTTGAGAATCTGTTAACAGCTATTCACTGTCTTCCCTTCTTCCTTTTCAACCTGGTGTGTTCAACAGACTGTGTCTGATTTTAAAACAACATAAGGGATATTTGTGTGTGTGTGTGTGTGTGTGTGTGTGTGTGTGTGTGTGTGTGTGT
>ML682066.1:3086087-3152158 GCA_007922195.1 Podocnemis expansa
TGTGTGTGTGTGTGTGTGTGTGTGTGTGTGTGTGTGTGTGTGTGTGTGTGTGTGTGTGTGTGTGTGTGTGTGTGTGTGTGTGTGTGTAACAAAAATGTACATCTTACCCCTATTAAAAAAATGGAACCCAGGAGAGACCACAACCTAGTACAATAAGAGTTTGAACATCACAAATGGTCTGAATAATTAAAAGTTGGGTAGGATGACTTTTAGCTGCACAATGACCTAACTGTCATTAATATTTCAAGCCTCTTTTCTTCTCTTTCCCTGTCTCCCTCTCCCAATGAAAATGAAGCACAAATAAAATTATTTGATATGTTTACATTGTAATTTTGTGGGTAGGTGTATTTTTATGATAGCAACAAATAGAGGATGACCATAAATTCAGTTCATTGTCAATTACCTTTTTTTAAAAAAGCCAATGGTATTGCTTCAGTCCAAAAAGTAAAAGTCAAGTCAAAAGGCAAACCAATCATGAATGTAGGAAAGACTGCTCCATTAAAACCAATGCTTATAAAGTAAGCTGAGGTGCTCCTTTTAAGTTCTGAATTCTTCCTCTCTACATAGTGTGCATTATCTTTCTGAGGTTAGCCAAGGAAGCTACTTCTGAAATTTGCCTACTACCTTATGTTTTAAAAGGCATTAAATCCTTGTCCCAAAGCATTTCGCTTAGTTGCTTTTTCTTATACACATTAATAATCCATAGTCTATTATTCAAATGTGCACACTAGATACATCTGTACTGTCTTTGTACATAACTCCACCCCACCCCCATTATGTGTAAACTACTGCCACAGTCTCAAAATTTCCAGCTAAGGTAGATTTAAAAAAAAAAGTTTTTCTCAGATTTTTTGAATCTCTGACAAATGCCAACTTAACAGCACATAAAATTAAAACCTTTGTACATAGATACATTCCATGGGGCAGTAATTTCAGATTTGACTTTGTTTTTGGCACCAGATAGAAAAGAGGGCTTAGCATTTCTAAGCTCTAAAAGCATCACAGTTTAAAAGAAGATGGGGGCAGGGAGGCAATGGAAGATGAACAACGGACCCTTCCTAGAAGAATCCATTTCTCTTTTAAACGGTGATGTTGTGGCAGCTCCCCTTTTCTTTCAGACAGAGATCAGCTTGATGCACCTTCCTATACTCTTCCCTCCCACTTCCTCTTCCCTTGTTTTTCTTACCTTTCTGCCTCCTGCAGTGAAAAGAACAGTATGGAGCTTCCCTCCAGAGACCTTCCACCTCAAGCTGCCATATGGGTTTAATGTATAATGCATGAGAAGCAGTATGAGCTGCATCTGATTCCAAGGAGGAGACATAGAGTTTGGACTCAGGAGGCATTCTTCAGTAATAATTAGAAAATCAAACAGCATTTTATGGTTGTTCTAGTCATTTTGCTGCAATTTAAAAACCCAGCCTCAACACTTCTAGGGAGTAACATTTTTTATTTTATACCTCCTCAGTACAATTACTGACTAAGTATGTTTATTCCTGGCTATTCTCTGTATGTGTGGCAGAGTCTTCCCATTCCTCATTTTTATTTTGCCTTTACACTTCTAAGAACTAAGAGTGTCCTAGTTATCTTGTGACAGAAACATCTGTGGAGACTTTAATACATAGTAATTCAACCTGCTGTAGCACTGTAAGTTTTCAGACAATGCAAGATGATTTAGGGCTCAACTTTTGATACTATTTTTTATGTTCTCCATTATGTATAATGCTATCTCTGTAACAAAAGCTGCTATTATCCCTGAGAAAATGACATGAGCTGTTGTTCTGTTCTTCAGTGTCTTTTTCCTCTCTAGTGAAAACAATAGAAACCTGCAATTAATTATGACTTCTTTGGACTTCTATGTCACCAGTAGGCATTCACAGTCAGATTCTCAGCTCCTAAGCACAGAATCTTCTACTGCTACCCAAATGTCATGTGCTAGAGAGAGTTCTTTGCAAGCAATTCTCACAGGCATGCCTAGTGAGCTGTAGTCCTCATGTAAAGCTCAGGATGGGATTTGTCATATATTTGCAAATAAAGATGGAGGATTATAGAGCAGTGAGTCTGAGATGTGTACTGGCATTGAGGATAAAAATCATGGTAATCCTCTAGCATGATGACAGAGCAATGTGTAGTGGCCCCATGTGCTTCAGGAGGACTCAGGCTTATAAACTCATAGCTGCTCAGCTATTCTATGAAAAATGACACACAGACATAAGATGACTGGGAATGGTTAGGTAACTAGAAATAAAACATCCAGAGGAAACCAGGGGGTAGGGGAGGGGAAACACTGCAGAAAAAGACTGTGTAAAATTGTGGCTCATTGAATGGAACAGGAATTTTTGCCCTAGACTTCAATGGAACCTGGATTTCAACCATTGAGAGCTAGTACACTGCAGTACTGCAAAGAAGCAGAGTTTTGTCAGCATGACTCTGAAGTGTATTTACTTGGTGAGTCAGGATGAAGTTTGGTTCAGCTGTTACATAACAGGAAATGGCAACTACAACTTAAATTAGTAGCTCTTTGGACCAGACCTCTCATTTATCTTGTATTTATAAGGTGCTCAGCCCAAGTTGGCTGATGCATCTACAAACTAGAGCAGTATGAACGTTAACAACAACATCCCTCTGCTAAAATCCAAGCAGGGAAAATCACCAATGATCAGCAGCAGTTCAGTGCAATCTTTGGGGAATTTTATATAAAAGCTAAATAAAATAAAATAAATGTTCAGAGCTGGCAGGGAGTTTTCAGGGGCAATTAGACCATGATGTTTTAGGCAAATTCTATGTTGCTATTAACAGCCTGCAGCCCTAGTATCAGTTCTGTCTCATAATTTTGGCAGACTATTCTCCACTGGTTTCATGGTAATTCCCATAGGCCCTCTCAGTTTATCTTCAGATGATGCTCTCTGGCTCCTCACACCTCCATTTATCCTTTAATTATATTGTTCATAGGCTTGACTTGATGGAAAATGTTTACATCAGGGATTTGAATTTTCAACGGTAAGAACTCCTAGTGCCATGCACCAAAAGGGAGAAACGTATTAAGGAAGGAGAGAGAATAAAGAGGAACTGCTTCACAAAACAAACAACAGAACAACTCAACAACCCCATATCCTTGGCATCTCTCCCTTAAATTCTCCAAGTGCCTTTAAACTAGCCATTGTCTTGTTTTGAATTTACTGCCCTTTCTTGAATATACTTATACAATCAAAAGCTCTGAGACCTCTCCTGTGTGGATTTATGGGTGTGACTGCAGGGTGCAGTCAGTCAACAGGAAACTGAACCTATCACTATAAACTGAGTGCTTTTTACCAATATGCAGCACAATGCAAAAATCACACACCTAAATTAAGGGCATGTGAGTTCTGTATAATGTAAAAGCCAGCACTCAGGCTGTCCTTGCCCATGGGGATTCTCTGGACATAATTAAAGAGAGTGCCAAAACGAAACAGCATTCCCTGGTGTATCCCCCAAAAGCTGTCACAGTATATATGTCCCCTTTTCAAAAACAGGCGTTTCAGAAACTGGAAGACCCTTGTAGACCACAGCAGGACTCCATTTCAGTTGCCCAACAAAGTAAATAAACATTGTGCTCTGTGCCTTTCTCTCAGCAGAAAGGCAAAGCTTTCATTGACTGGAACAGACTCAAGGCACAGCTGGCAGTTTGTGTTGTGGAACCCATCATATGCTTTGCCTTCTCCTCTATCCCCTGCCAAGAGACAAGAGTGTTGGCTGGAGGTAACCGGATGAGAGCAAGAAAGGGAAAATAGACAGAGATAGCTCCCTATGAATTCTGCCTCTGTATTCCCTCCAACATGCATTCTGTGGTGTCCATGTCCTTTTCTTATTTGCTGTCTTTTGTCCTAATCTATTCTCTCTCAGGGTACTTAAGGGGCAGAAGAAACTGGCTGAAAGAGCAAAGGTTTCCACTTTAAAGAATGCTTTGTACTGGTGCAGAGAACACAACTGCCTGGAAAAGCCTTACTATGCAACAAGGATAAGAGGCCCCCATGAGTGGAGGCAGAGGCCTCTCCTATTTTCTTAAAGTTACTGTGAAAGTTTCACTATTACAGGGTTCCAGAGGGGCAGCCATGTTAGTCTGGTCCAGCAAAAAAAAGCAAAGAGTCCTGTGGCACTTAAAGACTAACAGATTTATCGCATGAGCTTTTGTGGGAATCTGACCAAGTGGGATTTTCTCCCACGAAAGCTCATGCGATAAATAAATCTGTTAGTCTTTAAGTACCACAGGACTTGGTTTTTTCCACAATTACATTTAATACAATGGCTCAAAATTTCTAGGCCTTGCAACAAGGGGCTTCCACATGATTTTACAAACGCTCATCAATAACAAGAATGTCGCGCTTTGTCCAACCAACAAAATTATGCAGAAGCACTGAGTATACTCAGCACATGACTGAGTTCAGCTTATACTCTGTACTGACTATATATATAGTCTGAAGTAACAATGTTCACTGCAAGCTTTAATTTATGACATTTAAGGCAGTTCTGGTGCATACCATGATTTGATATGAAAATCTCTATAAGCTGCAGATTCACAGAATCGATGTTGAGCGTCTTCAGTACAAATGACAATGTTAAATAAGAAAGAGGAGAGCGTTCAAGGCTGGATTTTTCCTGCTTTTCTGTGGCTCTCCTTAAGGGGAAGCTGAGAAAGTGGAGCTAGAAGGGTAAGAGATGCTTGGAACTTTCACCTTGGACACTGTTTCAATATTACTCGCCAAATCTGACAACTAAAATAGAATAGCATAAGCTACAAAGCCTTTTCTATCTCATTCTGCAGCAAAAATACAGATTGTGAAATATGAAAGAGAAACAAAATAGAAACTACAGAAGCTGGGTTCTTAATTATATTTAAAGAACTGAAGTTTGTACCTAAAATGTACTAAAATATGAATCTTTAAGATTCTTTGTATTTCAAATACTATGGTGAGAAGTATCATAGCAATACCTATGAATACAGAAGTACCTACACATGGACCTAAATTGTAGTTAGCCCAGAATGGGTAAGCAATGGAGGGAGAAGAGTTTTTGCAGACAAAAGTCTTTCCAACTCTTCCACAAAGGTTGGGACCCCCAGCGGACAGAAGGTCTTGTCTATTTGCTGGATTAGAAAGATGGCCACAATTCAGGCCAAGCTAACTGTGTTATACTCCAAACCTTTTCCTTTGTTTCCTAGGCTTTAGAAATCTCAGCTTAAACTAGTACACGCAAACCTCCCCCTAGGGCTGAAACTTCTCTGGAGTTGCTCAGTTTCAGTGATCCACTTAAATCACTTATCAGTGTTTTCATTCCTGGAGGTGCTGTGGTCATCTCCACTCACAGAATAGAACATAATCCTACATTAACCTTTCATCATCATAATACAACAGCATCCCCAAAGATGCTGTATGGAATGGCATATTTTGTAGACTAGTAAGCAGCCTGTCTAGCTCTTGAAAATAACAAATCTGAAAGTAGCTCAGACAAAAATTTCATTACCAGAAAGTAAAGTGCTTATAAAAGTTACATTGAGAAAATACTCAGATTCCACACGGATGATATCTTCTCTACGGGGAAACTGATCTGCAAGGCCCCACTGTCTGTCTACTTATGACTGGGTAGAGAGATGACGATATTATGTCAATAACACCAGCACTCTGGGCCCAAGAAATACAGAAATGTTCATTTTGACTATGGACAGAGGAAGCTGAAAATGAAAAAAGTTCTTTCAAATAAGTCGAGTTAATCACTACCGTATTCTTCCCTTCTGTGAATTCAGAAAACATATGTTTTCTTGGATACCTCTAGCAGAAAGCACACATTGTACATAGGGTTCACTTGAACTAATATCATAGTAGGGCCACAGAAATTAAATTACCATATATCATTGCATATAAGCTGAGATTTTTATGCCTTAAAATTAGCTTCATAAACAGGCACTTGGCTCATACACGGGAGAATACGGTAAGCCACCCTAGCCCAGCAGTTTCACTGACCACGCTGTAGGCTGGAGCCACCATCTTGAGCAGTCGGCCTGGGCTGGGGCTGGAGTAAGGAGGGGACCCTGGTGTCTGGAGCAGCCAGGTAAGGAGGTCTGGGGGGGTGAGCCGGGGCATGGGGGTGTGTTCAGGGAGGCCAGGGAAGTGGCAACAGGGCCTGGGAATTTGGGGGTGGCGGTCCTGGGAGGCCAGGAAAAGTGGCAGCAGGGATCAGGGGGCAGCAGTGAGAAATAGAGAGCAGGGTGCAGCAGGAGGAGCTAGGGGGCAGCAGTGAGGAATGGAAAGAGCAGAGGGGCAGCAGGAGGAGCAGAGAGCGGGGGCAGCAGTGAGGAATGGAGAGCAGGGGACAGCGGGGGGAGCAGGGGGGCAGTAGGAGGAACAGAGGGAGTGGGGAGGAGCTGCAGTGAAGAATGGAGAGAGCTGGGGAGTAGCAGGAAGCAGCAGGAGGAGCAGAGAGAGCAGGGGGTAGGAGGAGGAGCAGGGGGGCAAGAATGAGGAATGGACAGAGCAGGAGAGCACAAATGAGGAATGGAGAGAGCAAGAGGGAGGGGAAAAGCAGCAGCAGCAGCAGCAGGGATTTGGGGATGAGTGATGTAGTCAGGAACTCCAAAGGAAGCTAGCAGCACTGAGTGGGGGCAAGGCCAAAAGGGGGGCTCGGCTTATACACGGGTCACCCATTTTTGCCCCTTTTTGGCCTCAGAATTGGAGGATCAGTTTATGCACAGATCGGCTTATGCCCAAGTATTTATGGCACATGTCCATTTTGCCTGAGATAGAGTAGGATTTGACTAGTGTTAGTCTGAGGAATCTGTGGCTGTGTCCGGCTTCAATTTACGTTAGGTTTTGGAGTAGAGTTCAAGGCCAGAGTGGGATGAGGGTTCAAAGTCTGAGTCTACTCTGCTGATTCCGAAGAACTGTTTGGATAAGATTTTATCCTCAAATGGTAGAGGTATTTGAGATTGGTAGATCTGATACTTTTGCTATCTTGAATGGTAGAATTCTTTTCAGATCAGCTGTTGTCCAGAATGAAATCCATTCATTGAAAATGTGCAGATTTGTATCTCAGGTGTTCACTATTCATTATTGTTTAATGCCTATTCTAAAAGTTTCATTCAGCCATTCAGAAGGCTGAAAAATACCATGAGACTTAGATGGCCAACCATATATCATGGATTCTGAAGCTAAAGATGAACAAGTTGTGGAAAAGCAAGGGTGAAATTGATGTGTATGAACTAAAGGTGTCTGATCTTTTCAGACTGAGTGTCAAACATTACTGTAAAAAACACAGTCAGTATTTTGAGGAAACAGTGGGTTACTTACCAATAACCATCCTTCTTCGAGATAGGCTGCTTGGATTCATTCAGTAATAGGTATATCTGTGCCACAGCACACGATTGGTCAGAAACTTTTTTCCCTAGCCTGTCAGGAGAAGGCTGGCAGCCATGGCCCCCCACGCCACCCCATGGCTATATATGTGGCCACCGCCCGGCCACTGCTCAGTCCCTAAAAGTCACCAACTCCAGTTGTGTGGACTGTGGGAGGGTTGTGAGTGAATCCAAGCAGCTCATCTCGAAGGAGGATGGTTATTGGTAAGTAACCCATCATTCTTCTTCGAACACTGCTCAGATACATTCAGTAATAGGTGACCACTAGCTGTGCTTGAGGACAGTGGGTGGAATTGGCCCTGTCTGCCTTCAGCACTGCTTTTCCCACGTAGAGTAGCGGGCCTCAAGCCAGCGAGGTCCCTTGGGGGGGCCTAAAGTGTCAGCCTTGGAACTGGGGACCAGGTAAAGAGGAACCTGAGCTGGAAAATCTGACCCCAGTGGGGAATAGAAGGCCTACTAGAAAGAGCCTTGTATGTGAGATTTCTGAGAAAAAAGGGGATTCAACACTGAGACCCTTCTAGCCAAGGTAAATGGTCGCTAAGCTCCAACTTCCAGGCAAGGACCAGTAAGAACGAGTCCTGCTACCATGGAGAGCTTGCTGATCCACTAAAGGCAGCAAGGCCTAATGTCCCTTAGTGAAAGACTTCCGATAGAGATGCCTGTGAGGCTGTAATCGGGGAAGCAACTTAGCTTAAGGGTCTGAGTGGTTAGGATTAAGGAACTGCTGAGGAAGAAAAGTCCAGTATTTTGACACTAGCGCCAACTGGAGTGTGAAGGTTATGGGAAAGGGTAGTGGATCTTGGAGCTATCTGTCTACAAGCTGGGATACTCAATACTGCAGATGTGAGGAAGAAGGAAAAGAAGAAATGGAGGGGAAAAACCCCCCTCTTTCTCCTAGTCTGGCCACAAGGGTCATCGGGAAAATGAGCAGGAACTACTGCCAAATAGGACGCAGTGCTTATGCGGCCAGCTTGAAACTCCCTGCAGAGACAAGACTGCTTACCCCCAGTTGTAAGGATGGTGCAACCAGCCGTGTCCAGGGCAAACTACAGAATTATTAAGGAGTCACCTGAGGCCGAGGTGTCTTCAGCAAAGACATTGTAACCTTCCCAATGTTCTCGTGGAGGGGAGCTGTTAAGCATTTCAAGGCATGACGCCAATCTAAAAAGGGAGCATCTAGCAACCAATGCCTGATGATCAATGATCCACCGAGGGCATCGAGACAAGGGAACTCGGCCATGGGGGAGAAACCCTTCTCCATGGCTCATAGCCTCAGTATTACTTCCAGTATTTGTAGCACTCATGCCACAGGGGCCATAGAGCTGTGTACCTAACGAAGGTACATGCAGCTTCATAATGGACAGATCCTGGAAAACTCATTACCAGGGATGCAGAAAGAGAGAGAGAGAAAGAGAGGGAGGGAGATCTTGAAGATGCAGTGGACAGTAGGGGAGGACTCCCTCCGGCTAAAGGGGTCTGGGGTGTGATACCATAAGGAGGTGTAGCTCCAATTACCTGCTTTGACCGATTTCTCTCTCTCTCTTTTTTCATAGCAAGGAGTAGTAGATGACCAACGGCAAGGGTCATCTGGTTTGCCCAGATCCAAAGTTAACACTTGGAATTTGAGGGATGGGCTGACAATACATTCCCGCCATCCTTGTGGGGTTCCGTGGCTGCCTGGCACCAAAACCTTATGCATGCCAAGGGGCTAACCTTGTTGGAGAAAGCCTAGGAAGATGGAAGCTTTGTTTAATAAGACTCCTGGCTAAAGTGCAGGAGCTACCTAGAAGAATAACTGCAGTAATGCCAGTGTCGAGAGGGCAGGTGCTCCAATGGGGAGGACGCCTGCCAGTGAGGAAGCTCCAGATGAGAAGCAGGAAAAGCCACTTAGACCACTGTTCTAATTGAATATTAACACTGGCCTGAGGGTCTGAGTTGAGGCTTGACAGCCTGAGTTGGGCAGAAATTTCATTGCCTGAGGGAAAAGGGGGGATGACTGGACTGTAGGGTACCTTAACAATTGGTAGTCTACTGGAAGATGCCTGCCTGGGATGCTAGCTGTGGAAGCCACTTAAGGCAATATTTACAATGAACATTTATACAGGCTTCTGGCGGCATCAGGGAAATCGATTGCTAGAGTTGGAAAAGGGTTCATCCCACAGGAGGAGAACAAGGGACAGATGGTCCCATATTATCCAGCCTGACATGTAGCAAGGGAGATGGGTCGGAGTAGTGGGGCCGTGTTATCAGTTTGTGGGTGGCTACTAGGGGTTCCCGTCCACCCTAGAGTACTCATTGAGTGGTCCTAGGTTGCTTCCCATCCCCTTGCAGCAACCAAAACCTTTCTGAGTGCTAGGGGATGAAGCCCTGGGTCATAGGCTCCTGGGTATCTGGGACTGTCTGGTAAAAACCCACAGTCCATCAGGAGGCTCAGGCTAGGATACCGGAGGCCCTCTTGAGCAGAGATATTCCCAAGCGTATTCTCCCTGAGCCAGAGATAGGCTACCAGGGGTTAAGGCTCGTGAAAGGAAGTAATAACCCCTAATGGGCTCTGATCTGAATGCGAAAGGTCAGGTCTAAGATATCAGGCATCCAACCACCTGATGCCACTGATCCAAGCTGCCACCGAGGCAGGGTGACAGTGGGTTACTCTGTCCAGAAGACCCAGAGGGTGGAACATTTGAGAAAGGTAAGGGATACGGCCCAAGACCTGTTGGACAGCTGCTGGTGCAATGTGGATCATATTATGGGTCACTGGGGTTCTTTGGCTGTGGGACCGAAAGGCAGGGATGGAGAATGCCTTTATAAGCAGCAGGAAGGTGTGAGGGTCCAGAGCCCATATAGGGATAAAACCATTCTGGATCTGTGAGATGGGGCACACGGGACCAGGAGGTGTGGCCCTCAAGACTAAGCGAACTTTTGTTCAGTTAAGTCACAACAGGGATACTGGAGGAAGTGTTCCTTACTGCTATGATGGGCATAATGCTGTTCCACCCAATATTTATGGCAGTTACCCTGGTCTTTGCCCTGTGTACCCACAGGCGAACAGAAAAGTGTCGAGTGTGAGTGTGGATGGGAGGGGGGTCTTCCCTCCCTGATGGGGGAAAAGCCCCAATGAGGATTCACAGGTGGCACCCCGAGGAGAGGAACTTTTGGTGTATGATTTATGCCCCTTACTCTGGGTAACAGGAGAGAGTGTGTTGGGAGGGGACCATGGAGAATTTGGCCTAGGCCTAGTGCCACCTCCGGGGTGGTACATGGTCTCTGTTTAAAGGAGAGACTGACAGTCAACAGCCAGAATGAGAGGTTCCAACCTCTGGTGGAGGGCGGAGTACCTTCACGCAGGTAGGGGTATGAGCCCAGGACAGAACTTTCCTATCCAAGTGTGAAACCAAGCTGAAGGGGACAGAGTGCCATGACATGGCCCTTCAGGCAAGAAGGGCAAATCAGGGTGGCGTAAGACTCCTGTGGAGCAGAAGGATGTTCAGAGGCCCCTGAAGGGAGGAGGCCCAAGTACTTGATGTCCTGGGAGTCTTGGGCGCTGGCAATGACGGCCTTGGTCTCCGCCAGGAAGAGGGCCTCCTTATTGAAGGGGAGGTCAAAGATGACCTGTTGGGAGGCTGGTGGTATCCCTGCCTCCCTAAGCCATGCCGCGTGGTGAAGGGTCATGGCCAAAGCCATCGTGCGGGAGGCCATGTCTATTGCATCCCAAGCTGAAAGGAGAAGGTCTTGAGATGCTATTCTGCCTTCCTCCAGGAAGGCAGCGTGATCTTCCCTAGCCTCCTGTGGGAGTAGGTGTCTAAATTTATTCATCAACCCCACACATCAATCATGTATCTGCCCACCAGGGCTTGGTTGTTGGCCACACACAACTGGAAAGTGGAGGAGGAGTATACCTTCCACCCCAGAAGATCCACCTCTCTCGCGTCCCTAGATGCTGGGAGGAGACCATGGGGAATTTGGCCTAGGCCTAGTGCCGCCTCCACCATGCCCTGAGACAGTACCGGGTAGAGGATAAGGGAAGGGAACTCTGTTCCCAGGATCTGATTTTAGGCTCACCATATCTGATACCGGGGAAATAGAGCCTGGGCTTCGCTACTGAGACAACGTGAGGTCCCACACAGTAGGGTGGAGCGGGACTGTGACAGGCTCGCTGGATGAGATCACTGGCCCAAATAGTGTGTTGATGGGTCCTTTGGGGGTTTGAACTTCCATCCCCATATGGGCAGCAACACAGCACAGAAGATCAAAGTATGCCATGAGGACTCCCACGTAGGAGGATGGCATGGGGTTTATGGTTCTGCCCAGCGCTGGAGGCGCTGGGCTGCCAAAAGCTCTGTGGCACCACGAGGGGTCAACACAGTCTTCTGCAGGGACCATTCATGGGGCCAGTACCTAAATGGTGCTAATGTCAAGAGTCTAGGACAGGGCCATTTAGACCCCCCTGAGGCACCCTCCTCTGGATTCAAAGGAGGGGAAACTCCTCGGCACTGTGATGATGGTGCCAATGACAGCAAAGTGATGCGGTACTGGGGAGAAGGCTCCATGGTACCAGGGCTCTGACATGTGGGGGGGGGTTCCAGAGTTGGGAACTCGGGATTGAGGCCAGGGAGAGTGAGCGGTGCCCTTTGTGGGGCAGGCCCTGGTGGCAAACACCAGTTTGCCCTTTCTCTTTGGGGGTACCAGAGAGGGCAGTGTGGGTAATAAGAGGAGTGCCTTCGCTGTCTCAAATGCCTCCAGTGTAGCAGGGAGCAGCACCGGCTCTTTGCGATCCCCTGCTGACCCCTGAGAGGGGGACTGGGACTGGTGCCGGCAGTGCGGTACCAGGACCGGTATTGAGCCGGCCTTTCAGTGGCCTCTTGGTGACTGGTGCTGGGAAGACTCCGGTGCCGCAGAGGCACACGATGCTGGAGGAGATCCCAAAGCCTCAGGGGTGGGCTGCTACACTTGCCCTGAGGCCAATGCATGGCACCTTTGCTCCCTGTCTCTTATTGTCCTGGGTTTAAAAGGACAGACAGATGGAGCAGGAGGTGACCAGGTGGGCTTTGCCCAGCCATTGAAGACACTTCACGTGGGGATCGTTCCGCAGGGAGGCTTTGCTGCAGGCAGGGCAAGGTTTAAACTGTGGCATGGTGTCCGGCAGAGGAGAGCCATGTTGCTGCTTCAACAGATGCTCGGAAGAGGAAGCACTCTGCTGTGGAACAAAGTTCACAAAGAGGTTTTCCCAACTGAACTGCTGGCTCATAAATGAGGAAGACAGGCTGCTTGTGCCATCGCAAGGAGCAGGCTGTTCCATGAACCATTGCTGAGGAGGACAAAATGGAACTGAGGAGGGGCCAGGCGGCGGCCACATATATAGCCATGGGGTGGCATGGGGGGCAGTGGCTGCCAGCCCTCTCCTGACAGGGTAGGGCAAAAAGTTTCCAACCAATCGTATGCTGCGGCACAGATACACCTACTACTGAATGTATCTGAGCAGCGCTCAAAGAATTCTTTTTCCTGTTGTACTCCCTTTGAATCATTCCAGCAGTGTAAAATAAGTGGCAATTGTTCACAGTTGGGGAATTCCCTCAGCATTCAGAGATGTCCAGTGGGTATTCTCATGGCATAGCTGGCTCTTAAATTTTCATCCTTGTAGCTTCTGGTACACCAGTTTTATGTCAATGAAACTCTATCAACATCAATTGAGTTATCATAAAAACTGGTGTAATGGTGGAAAAATCAGTGATTGCTCCGGTATTACTCAGTCCTTTCTCAGGAAAAACGTTTATCAGAGAGAGATTTCAGATTTTGAGTCTTATTTACACCCATGCAGATGAGACAGAATGTGTCCCAAGATCTTAAAATGTCACTGTGATCTACCATACACTATTTAAAAAATATTTTTAGTGTCTTAAATCAATTTGATGATATTTACATCTGTGAAGAAAACATCATAAAATGCTAAAGTGAAGTAAGGCACAGCATTAGAGGAACTATAAAATAATAAATCATTGATATTGGTTGCTACCAAATTAAACCTTGAAAGAGAAGGTCAGATTTGGAATTGCTCAGATTGCAGTGTTTCAGCTTTCTCTTATTTTCCATAATTTTAAAACTCTGCTCCAGGCCAAATCTAAATGGCCTCTTTATTTCTCTGCATCTGCTGCCTTTGACACAGCTAATTATTCCATACTGTTTTCTTTTTGGTCTTCCATCATTCTGTGCTCTGTTGGTTCATCTCCTTGTTTCCTGATATTATTTCTGCATTTTTTTTTTGTTTGGTCATGTAAACCACCTCTTCCCCTCTCTCCTGAATTCCGCTAGATCTTTGCCCTCAGCTGCCTTTTCTCATCTTGCCCGGATAATCACATTTATACTCCTGTGGGCTCAGCTATATTCTCTGCATTCAGGAATCACAAATCTCTCTCTCCATTCCCAACCTTTCACCCTTGATCCAGTCTGGTATCTACAACTTTCTCATCAATATTTCTTCTTGATTGCCTTCTCACCACCACAAGCAATGCAACACATACACATTGTCTTGTCATCACTACAAGCAATACATACAAACATAAAACTATATAGCTATAGCTAAGAATCCCGAGGCAGTCTGAAATTAGATTGAGATTGAGTTCTTCAAGGATCCACTCACAGCAGCTTCAGTATATTGATGTTTGGTCTGCTGAAGTTTTTCCCTAGGACACCGAACCTACCTTTTCCACAGTTCATTGTGAAGAAACAGCAACTGAGTAGAGGATTACGAAGTCTCCAGCAGAGGAAGATGAATAGGAGTGGGTTTCTTGGATATATGAGCTCATGCAGAATCTAAAACTCCAAGTGGACCAGCAGTGTTGGAGTACATGAACTGAAATGTGAGACATTCCCGAGGCCTTCTCTGTGGATGAAATCCTTGCCCCATTAAACTCAATGTCAAAGTTGCTATTGACTTTGGAGGCACTCAGATTTCACCCTACTATGTGTAATATTGAACTTCTTACTTTTATTGTTACATTATCTTTGTTTTTCCCATTTATAATACCATTATCCTTTTGATCATCATTTACAGAATCCTTGACCACCACTGCTTGACTTTCATTCCAATTCTGTCATGTCTTGCTCTAGAGAAGGGGTGTCAACCATGGGCCTGTGGGCCAAATGCAGGGTCACTCCCACTAAATCATCTCAGCCAGGGTTTTACCTGACTGGGCCTTAAACTTTTCCAAACATGGAGATTCCACTACCTCCCTAGCTAATCCATCCTAATGCTTCACCACCCTCCTAGTGAGAAAGATTTTCCTAATATCCAACCTTGACCATCCCAGCTGCAGCTTGAAATGATCGCTCCTTGTTCTGTTGTCTGTTACTACTGAGAACAGCTTAGCTCCATCTTCTTTGGAGCACCCCTTCAAGCAGTTGAAGGTTGCTCTTAAATCCCCCCTCAGTCTTCTCTTCTGCAGATTAAATAAGCCTAGTTCCTTCAGTCTCTCCTAGTAAGTCATGTGCTGCAACCCCCTAATAATTTTTGTTGTCCTCCACTGGACTCTTTCTAATTCATCATCATCTTTTTTGTAGTGGGGAGCCCAAACTGGACACAGTAGTCCAGATTTGGCCTCACCCGCACTGAATAGAGGGGAATAATCACATCTATTGATCTGCTGGCAGCACTCCTACTGATCCAGCCCAAAAAGCCACTAGCCTTTTCGGCAATTGTTGACACATATCCAGCTTTGATCCCCCATAATGCCCAGATCCTTTTCTTTAGTGCTGCTACTTAGCCAAGTAGTCCCCAGCCTGTAGTAGTATGTGGGATTTTTCCATCTTAAGTGTAGGACTTTGCACGTTTCCTTGCTGAACCTCATGAGATTTCGTTTGGCCCAATGCTCTGATTTGTCCTTTCTTAATTAAAAAAAAAAAAAAAAGTCTCCAATTCAACAGTTGTTCAGAAAATGGCAATAAAACAAGGGAAATGTTGCTGAATGTTTTCTGTTTTTCTCCAAATTTCAATATATAATTAAAATTTCAGTTTCAATGATTTCCTCCTCACTTTATATGTCGAACATTGTCCCTTCCTCCCTTCACTTTCTAACCATTATCTCATCCCGTAGCCCCAAATGATGCTGAAGTAATATTTCCCCAGTACTCCTCAAACTTTTCACTCTCCCTCTTGTTCCTTCTCTATTTCAGCTTTACCATAATAGTTGAACTTGGTGAGTTATTTGCAGCAAAAATCTATTTGATAAATGTAAACCCTTTTTCAATTTATGGATTATTTGTGAATGACATTTTTTACAGAAGGATACATATAAATTATTTCATGAAAATATCAGGCAAACACATTTGTGCGAACCTATATTCATACAGAATCTTTATGCATTATTAACAGAGACTGTTGGTTTTGAATATTCACTGCTATGGAATTAGCACTTCATGTTAAGTGATTGGTCATCTCAGTCACATGACATTGTTTCTGCTCACTGATTAGATTGTTGGAAATGTTTTTAAACAGGAAAACTGTCTGAATAAGTCACTTTTGATGTAAACATTTGTTTGCATGAGTGTTCACAATACTTTCTCTTCCCATGGGGGGGCAAGGAGGGAGAGGAAGAGGGAGGAGGCAAGGCTGACAAATGTTGACTGAGCCTTCTAGCTGCAGCTTGTCCTATAGTAAAAGGGTACTATGCACAGCTCCTGGAGAGCTACAAACCCTTTGATCTGGAATAACTTTTCTTAGTGTCTCCCTCCTAGGACATGGAGGGCATAGAGCCTTCAGAAGAGTCTATAGAGATACTGTTGCCTTTTACGCCTGCCCAGCACAAGCCAAGAGCACAAAAGTTTTTTTTTAAAATTTTTATGATTTTTATGCCAGTCTTTTTGAATACTTCAGTTTGGTGATATTACAGAGTAGACACAGAAAAAGAGGCAGGCATGTGTTAAAATGTCCCAGGAATCCAAGAGTGTGAGGATGGAATAGATGCTCCTACAGGAAGAAAAAGAATGGAAGTGAAAGCGCCATCACTCCTGAGAGGAGGAGTGGGGAGAAAAAGTGGCACCCAAATCTCTGTAGAAATAGAGAGAGTGGAAGCTCCCATACATCCCATGAAGGAGGTGGGGGACCGGGGGAGTGGAAACTATGCCAACTCCTCAAGGGGAAGAGAGAAAAGAAGTTGTGGGTAGTTGAGGTCAGAACAGAGGAGACTAGTCAGAATTACTGTAGAAATGAAAATCATGGGAAGAATTAGGGAGGAGATGAGGAGACTGATTTTGTCCTCAATCCCTCAGATTGATATTTTTACCTTGTATCTATGAGCCGATGAACTTCCAGATTTCAAAATGTTTGATGGTCTCCAATCCCAGGGATGTACTTCATTGTCCACAAAACCAATGGATTCCAGACTAAAAGCAACTTCATCCACTTCTCAAATTATTGCTGGAAATGAGCCAGCAGGATGCTAGCTGGCATAGTCCATTGGTTTTCAAATACTGCAGTAGCAGCTGCTTCTCCAGATTATCCAACAAAGCTGCTAAAATTTAGGCTGGGTGTTTCCTACATGAAATGACAGTTACTGGACAGGAAATCTGAGGGGCATTCTTCTCTATATAACTGGGCTTGGATCAAAATTCTTGCTCCCTTCACTCTCTGAAGGAATCTGAATCTGAATTTTATATTTTCAAAGGGGCAGCTGTATTAGACTAGTTCTGCAAAAGAAACAAGAAGTTCCTGTATGCAGTTAGAAAATATAACATTATAAATGAAGAAAAATATTTTAGCAGTGCTGTTATTTTCTCAAACAAATATCACTAGGTAGAATTCTGGGATAGAATCAGCCAGGTCAGAATGAACAGCTTTTAAGGGAGCTGTAGAAATAAGATGGAAATCCCAACTCAATTACATCAAAGTATATGAAGAAGTCTATCAGGCTGGAGGGTTCAGCTACAAAGTCTCTGGAGAAAAATCACATCAGATACAGAAATGTGAACTTCAAAGGATAGACTATTACTTATAAAAAACATTCAATATGAAAAATGACCTGAACATATGATTAAACTTATTATGAAGAGAGCTAAGGCTTAGCTATAATTCACAGCTTTAATATCCAAGTGGACTCATCTGGTCTCAGTAATCATATATGTCGTCACATTTAACTGGATTCATAACTTCTTTTTTTGTTACAGTTATTTAGATTATCTGGAAAGGACAAACAAAAATGTAGAGAAGAAAGCAACATTAATTGTGTTTCACTGTACAGGCAAGTACAGGGAATAATCAAATCTGGATAACCAGTGTTTACATGACACTGAGAAGCAATATAAAAGCATAGGTGCATCTAGGTTACAATATCCAACAGAGTCTAATTCAGCAAAACAATGATGGAGTCTTGTGGCACTTTTAAAGACTAGCAAATTTATTTATCACATGAGCTTTTGAGGGAGAAAATCCTACTTTGTCAGTTTTCTCCCATGCAAGCTCATGCAATAAAGAAATTTTTTAGTCTTTAAAAGTGCCAGAGGGCTCCTTGTTAGATTACAAGAGGCAATGGATTTAATTTCCTAAACAACAAGCAAAGAGTGGAAAGTTAATACTCCAATTACATTTTGTTTAAGAAAGTCACTATGGGTACATCTACACTGGAGTCTTAGGCTGACCTAAGGAAGCTTAAATTGGCCTACAGGCACCCACAGCCACATTGGGCTTTTATTAAGTCAACTTAAGTGCTTCCTTAAGTTGACTTAATAACACCACCTCTTAAGGTCAACTTAACGCTTAAGTCGACTTTATTAAGTCGACTTAAGCCAATATAGTGCTTAAGTAGACTTAATTGGCCTCTAGGCCCCCTCACAGAGTTCCTGGCCACAAGGAAGGGTTGACCTAGCACCTGCCACTGTTGACGCAGGCAGCTGACATAAGTTTTCAGTGTGGATGCTCTATGTCAACTTAACAAGATCAAGTTATGTTGACTTAAGGATTACCTTGTTAAGTCAACTTAACAGAGCCTCCAGTGTAGACATACCTATCCTAGTCCCTAGAATAAACTAATGATCCAATCCTTCAAACATGTGTCCTACCTATGCAAGTAGACCTACTGAATTATCACTAATACATAAAGATGGAAGTTAAACAACTGGACTGGGTTTTTCATTGCCTGTTCCATTATAAAATCCAATGTTTTCAGGGTTATGCTTAAAAGAAAAAGCTAAGCTGTATAGCAGGTAAGTACTGTGATGACAAGTTTATGAGTCCCCTGCAATACCACAGATGTATTTGGTATCCAGAGTTTTGGGGCAGGAGAGAACATTCATCTTTGGAGAAAATATGTTTTCAAAGCATTCATAAAATGATTGGCATTTGAAGGTATCTGCCACTATGGGATTTGTTTGCTTTGTACATTTTAGGTATACATTTAAGCTATTCATTTTCCTTCAGTTTTCCACCCAAGCTGTGGAGTTCCTATTTCTATACTTATTGATACCAGTTAAAGACATTGTTTGCCAGTCTGTTCAGGAGCTAGGCCTTTTTAAAAACAAAAGAAACAACCCCTCCCAACTTTTCTTCATTTGCGATTTTAGCAGATTCTTTGTGAAGTCAACAGATATTCTGTCACTGAAATGTAGAGTTAATAATATTAATGATCTAAAGCCACTATTGCTCATCTTCCCAGGTTCTCTCTGGTCTGAAATACATTCTATATAGCCAATCTGTACATCAGTAAAAATTTGAGAAAAGATCTTTTTTATGGATCACAACACACACACAAAATGTTTTGCCCTTGCCTAAATTACCTTCAGCAAGCATTCAGTGATTCAGTTGATTCTGTCACTATGAAATGCCAAGGTAATGAAATGGAAAGGACCTATCGTTTTGAGCAACATTTCAGGGTAGTCTTTGGGCCCAGTCTTTAGGGGTATTGAATATCTTAGGCCTTATCAGCAGGAATCTTATCAGAGACATTAGCCGTGCAAGTTCGTTCTTTGCACCTGCAACTCCCGCTGAAATCAAAGGAATTTCCAGGTGATCAGTACATTGCAGGATTTGGCCCATATGGAATAAATGCATTCTATCTTGTATAAAAACTCCATGAAGAGACTGTCTAAACTATAGTTCCTTCATTCACTGAAGAAGTCAGGGCCGTAGAACTGCATTTGAAGAGCATCATTACTTTGTAAGGCACAAAGAGTAAAACATCCTAATACATGTAATTATTATAATAGATACCAGCTAACATAGTTTAGGCCAGTGTTCCTAACCAGTTTGCCGCAGCAACTTAAGTGTTCTGTGAGATCTGCACGGTAGCTGGGGTTATTTTAAATCTCCCTCCCTGCACAGCCCAGCCATGTGGGTTGTGCAGGGCAGGAAAAGCCTGCTGCAGATGCAGTTTGTACCTGCTGGCTACCAGTAAGTGTGGGCTGGGGGAAAGGGAGTGAAAAGGGTTTTATGAGGGGAAGAGAGTGTTTTAGGGTTGAGGAGTTGGCAGGGAACCCTTGGAGACCTGTGGGAGGGAGGACTGGTGGGGGGCCCACTAAGGCAGAAGTGGGCCCCGGCTGGGAACCAGAGCCAGCCTAGCAGTGGCCCTGAGTCCCATCTAGGACCTGCTCCTGCCTCAGTAGGGAGGAAGAGAACAGCCATCACTGGCAGCAGTATCATCCTGGGCCAGGGTCTTGAGGTTGCTGCTGGGATCCAGCCCCAGCCTAGACCATGGCCTGCCACCAGCAGCAGTGGGATCTGGCCCTGGCCAGGGTCCCAGAGCCACAGTTGGGGTCTGGTCCTGGCTGGGATCTTGGAGCTGCCAGTGGCAGTGAGACCCAGCCCAAGCCAGGGTTCAGGAGCCACCACTGATGGTGGCATCCGGCCCCAGGTGGGGTTGCCAGTGGTGGCAGGATCTAGTCCTGGCCGGAGTCCAGGAGCCTTCACTGGGGTCCAGCTCCAGCTGGTGACCCAGGGCCACCAGTGGTGGCAAGACCAGCCCCAGCCAGTGCTCAGAGCTGCTGCCTACCTGATCTGGCCCTAACCTGGGTCAAGAAGCCACCACCAGCGGAGGAGGATCCAGCCCCAGTCAGGGTACAGGAACATATGTTCTAAAATGAGAAAATAAAACCTTGCTTTTCCTATTAAAAATTTCCCAGTTTGTAGTACTTTACATAATGCTGTACCTTGCAAGTGGAGCTGCAATGGGTCTTCTAGTTAGTTATTACTTGTGATACAAGTTCACTTACAAACTTGTGCCTATTCTTTGTAGGGGCAAAGATGGTGGTGGTCTGCTTCTGCTCTAATCCCTCAGACAGAGACAGACACCTTTACGATCTCTATTAGGCATTCTTAAAACTACAATAACTACCTGAGGAAGTGAGGAAACAGATTGACAGAGTCAGATGGGTACCACTACAGGCCAAGCCCAAGTAGGAAAACAAGAGAACACCCTCTGGTCATCACCTGCAGCCTCCAAGCCAAACCTCTGCAACAAATCATGAATGATCTACAATCTATATTTCAAGACAGTCCCTCATTCTCTAACCTTCAGAATTTGACCTCTCCTCTCTTATAGAAAGCCTCTCCCCCAATCTTAAACAGATACACACCAGCAGCTACAGACCATAGAACAAAAACACTACAGGAGGCACAGGGCCGGCCCACAACATTTTGGCACCTGAGATGGGGAGCTCAAAACAATGCCCCCATGTGCCGTTGCTTGGGCCAAAACTTTGAAAGGTCTCAATTCTGCCTTATTATTCTACTCCTCTCATGGTACTGTTCTGTTACCTACCCCAGTAAAGGAGAACTAACATCTTAAAATGCCTTTCAAAAATTAAGTAATTTTCAAACACCTGAACAGGAAATGTAACTTTTCTTGTTTCCATGGTAAACAGTGGCATTTTTATCTGTCTGAATAATATAAGTGGTGCTTTCTGTGTCTTTTTGGTTGCAAAGATTTGAACTGCTTCCTGAAGGTCCACAGTCTGGGCCAGCTCATGTTCTATTGAGGTGGTTGCAAGGTCAACCATCCTCTCCTGTGTCATTGTGGAGTGTAAATGTGTTTTTATTAGCTTCAGCTTGGGGAAGCTGTATTCTCCACTGGAAACTGTTACAGGAAGTGTTAGAAGTACGTACAGAGCAACACAAGCATTTGGAAAGAAGGTGGTCATCTTATTTGTGCACATATATTCCAGAACAGACTTTGGAGTTGATCCTGCTGAAAGGGCTTTCCGTACATGACCCAAATCGCTTGCATCAATATCACACGTCATTGGATGTCAACATTGTAACCTGCATTGCTGTTGCAGGTCTTCTTCAGGTATAGTGAGGAGTTTTGGAATGTTATACAACATCCCAAATATACTGCTGTGTTCCTTGAGCTGCATGAAATGTTCTTCAACTGACTGTATTGCACAATCGAGCACCTGGTTAAAGAATTCAACTTTGAATTGTTGTTTGAGGTCTCTTATGGGATTATCCCATGCCTCATAATCAAAATGTCTTCTGCGGTGATTCTTGGGTTCTTGAATGGATAGGAAAATAGCTTCAGTGTGAAGTTCCTCTGCCAACTTCTGTGCACTCTTCAGAATATTTTGAAATCCCTCATCTGACCAATAAGACTGTAGGCATGACTTTTCTTTGTCCAGTTGTTCCCTTACTCAAGATATATCTTGGAGTCTCTTGCCTACAACATCTATTTCAAACAGTATGCCATACCACAACATTAAGCCACACAAACATTTGAAGTTATGTATGTTTCTGGTGATTCTGCTGCTGCTCTTCCATGAAGAGTTCCTGTCATAGCATTATCCTCCATAATGGCAACAATAGCATCATCTATCTTCCCAATTTGGTATTTGATAGACTTTATCGCCCCCACTTGACTTTCCCATCATGTGGCACTCAGTGGTTTCAGTGTCAGAGAGAGGATGTTCCCAGATGTTTCTTCATAATTCGCCATTGATGAATTGATGCAGAGAAAAATTCATGGATTCTTTGAATTACATTAAAAAATTCAGCACTCTCACTCAAAGCTGATGCTGCATCACTGATCACCAAGTTCAATGAATGTGGACTGCATGGGACAAAAAAAAAAAAGGCTTGAGGGTTTAACTCTTGGACCCATGTCTGCTCTTCTCTGTTCTTTCCTCTCATGTTGGCATCATTATTGTAGCCCTGACCTCCCATGTCAGCTGTCACAATTCCTGCATCTTCCAGCTTTTTAAGAAGCACGTTTGTCATACCTGCTCCTGTAGTATCATCAATGTCAATAAATTCTAGAAAATACTCTCTGACAGTCACCATTGCAGGGGCATTTTCACTAGATTCTGTTGTTGTTACAAAACACACCATTAAAGTCATTTGTTCCATATGGCTGATGTCAGGTGTGTAGTCCAGAATAACAAAGTAATATCTTGCTGACTTCAGATCTCCCACAATCTTCTGTTTGAGTTTTGTTGCCAGTAACTATATGATCTCATTTTGAATTTTTTCAAGGTAGTGATATGTATAGATTTCTTAGATGATGACTCCTCTTGACTTAGATGCTCCTGGAGTATAGCATCAAACTTAGCCATTACCTCCACACTTTTGAAGACATTTCCATTGTTTGTCATATACAGCTGAAGTGCCACACAGTGCTAAGTTTTGGGTAGCAAGCATTCTCATGATGGCAATGAGCCTTTTCAGAACATTTTGCCAGTAAAGAGACTCTGATGAAATCTTCTTTTGATGCTGATCATCTATGGAGGCCTTTAACCTTAGTCTCATCTGAAGTTCTTTCCACCAATGGAATGCTCTCTGGTGATTTGCTGCCTTCTCACAGCATGACAGATTTCTAGCCAGATTTTTCCAGACCTTTGTTTCTATAGACCCCAAACTGGCTGGAACATTAGACTGGAAGAGTTTGCAACAAAAACAGTAATGCAGCATTCATCAACATTTTTGAGTACATAAGCCATGGCCTGTCCACTTTAATCACCACTGGTGATTTCACACCAGTAAATGTTCTGGATGGAAACTTCTATTTTCATTGTCTTTGGGGAACACAATTTTTTTCACTTGTTATGGCCTATGCAGTACAAGGAAGTTTCTCAGGCTACTGCTCAAGTGGCTTCACAGTCCTGGATCATCTAGACCTAAGGAAGTAAACTCAGCAGCAGCTGTTTCTTGTGCCTCCACCACACTCTTCTTTGATCCACGCTTTTCTTCAGGAATGTGCATTTGAGATGGTGATATGGATGCTGTAGTAGCTGCCAGGTCACCTGCACCCTGACTAACTGGAAGATCAGGCACCTCCTCACCACTCACATCCTCACTTGGGCTGGAAGGCTCACCATGAGCATTTGTGTCTTACTTGTCTCATGAGACCTCCTTCCTGTTTAGATAGAAAAGCTTCCTTTGCTTTCTTTCTTTCTCTGAATGCTGCCCCAGAGGGGTGTTTTCTTCTTTCATTCATTACTGCTGTCCTGTGCCAGCTATAGTGGCTGTCAACACTCAGTTGAAGGGGGCAAATAAACAGGCTGGTAGCAGGGTCTGAGTGAGGGAAGATATCAGCATCTTAAGAGTCAAACTGGTTCCTACTACTTCAGCTGACTGCCTGTTCTTCTCCAATGGGTTGAGGGAAGCAGCGGGAAACAGGAAGCTCCCTGTGAAGCTGGTGTTAATCAGTCCAGGTTCCTGGGGGTGCTCAAGAGGTACATTAGAGGCTCCTCCTCCTCCTCTCTTTCCCTGCACTTCCTGCTGCTTTCTGTTATTCCCTCTCACCTTCTCTCTTGCCTGCCTGTTACATCTCTTATGCCCTCCTTCCTCCTGCACAGCACTCCACCATCTCTGTACATCTAGAGCAGAAAGAATACATATGCACCACCAGCAGACAGAATTTTCTACACTCTGAGTCCTAGCAGCACTCCCCTACGGTCTGGCACCTGAGGCAGTAGCCTCATTTTGCCTCATGGTAAGCCCAGCCCTGGGCAGACACATATTCCTGTAACAAATCCTATTGCCAACTCTGCCCACATATCTACACTAATAACACCATCAGAGGACTTAATCAAAGCACTACTTCATCAAGGGCTCATTGACTTTCTCATCCATCAATGTGATATATGCCATCATGTGCCAACAATGCCCATCAGCCTTATACATTGGATAAACTGGACTGTCTCCATGCAAAAGAATAAAGGGACACAAACCTGACATCAGAAATGGCAACATGCAAAAACCGAAAGGGGAACACTTCAATCTCCACAGTCATGCCGTGAAAGACATCTCTCTTCAATAGTTAGTCGGCTTTTCCTCTTCCATGCTCGGTTTTGTATCCATTTATCCTTGTTCTTTACTTCAAAGAGCACTCAACTTTGTGTACCCCAAAACTATACACCCTTCTTAAAGACCTTTCCTTCTAGAATTGACGCAAGTCCTGATCTTCCTATGAATATGTCTATTCTGGACCTGGAAGATGTATTTTTCAGGTCACGTAGCCATACCTGCATTATGCTGAAGTCAGCACTGAGCTGTATGATAGATAGATACAGTAATGATTAGGTTATGAGTCCTCTGTAATACAACAAATATCTGGGTATCAAAAGTTATGGGGAAGGAGAGAAGGCTCTACTTCAGAGAAAATATTTTTTTATAGCATTTGTAAAATGATCTGCATTTGAAGTTACCTGCCACTATGGGATTTCTTTGCTTTGTATATACATTTAATTCTGGCTCTTTTGAAGTCAATAGGAGTCTTGTCATTGACTGTAATTGGGCCAGGATCTCAGGGACGATGGTTCAAAGCATTTTACTAGGACAGATTTGAAAAAAGGAAAATATTTTGCTTAAAAACCAGCCCCAACATCCCAGCTAGAGACAGTTAGCCTGGGTTGTGTTTTGATAAATTCTGGAAGCGGTGGTGATTTTACTTTATTTTTACCTAGAAGTGTTTGGTTCAGAAGGCAATTGTTAGAAACAGACAGTTTTCAGGGAGTAACTTTGCCAGCCTGTAAACTCTCAGAGGAGTTTCAGAGTAATAGCATTTACTGTGAGAAAGAATAAGAAATAAAAAAGAACTTTTACTGCCTCAGAAACATCCATATTCTTTTCTCTTTCCACAGTGGCATACAAAAAATTTTCTGTAGCACCAGAAAATAGATAAGTTATTTTTCTTGGAGATGCCAGAAATCTGTGTCTTACAAGTAAAAGTAAAGTCAAAGTTTAGTGTAGCAAGAAACTTTCTGGGAACTGCAGAACATGGCAGAGCATCTCCTTCTATGTAGGGTGGATGCATATTTATTTCTTATTCTTCACAGTCCATGCATAAATTTGCAAGATAGCAGAAGAGAGTAAAAAGGATTGTCTATGTATCTACATTAATTAAATGTTACCCTTTTTTGTCACAACTACTGTGTCATACCAGTGCTTTATGTGCATAAAACTTAAACGGTTCTACACATATACTAGAAAACAGAAATAGAAATGACTTATATGACCATCTAGTCTAAGTGCCTGCTACAACAGGATTGTTTTCTTGGCTATCAGTTATGCAGCCAAATTAAATTAAAGTGACTTGATATTCAGAGATGTGGAGCACACATTACCCCTTTGTCCTCATATTCATCTTCAGCTTAATACATTTTTTAATTCTTAGGATAAGACTATTTTCCAACAGCAGCAAGACTTGAGTAATGAAGAATTAAGGTCCTGGGTTTCAAAGCAATTTAGGTGTCTAAATGTGCAGAGGTGTGTAGTAGGATTTTTAATAGTGTCTGAAAGTGTCTCAATGGGAGGTAGATATCTAAACTGCTCATGTGCTTTTGAATGTTCCACTAAGTGCCTATCTGTAAGTTTGACGCTAAGTATCTTTGAAAATTGGGCCATAAATCTGTCAAAGTCTGTCTGCATTCGGTTTTGCTCATATAAGGGCACTTTTACATTGCCTCACAGTTTGAACTATGGTGTACTGAATAGCAATGAATACCAAAGTACTGTAGGCTTGAACCTAAAGGTTCATAGAGGTAGTCATCTTCAAACAGGACTACATTAATGTAGGACTTAGAACATCTTAGTTCCCTCAGACAATGTCCACACAGGGGAGTTAGAGTGCAGCACTTTGTGCACTTCTAGTCACACGCCTATAGTCTGAACTCAGGCCCTGATCTAGCAGTGGGCTGAAGCATGCAGTTCTGGTTAAGTTAAATTAAGCCGGATGACTGCAAAGGGGCTCAGCCTGGGCACAAGGGGCTTGCAAGATTAGGGTTAATTAATTATCCAGCTGCCTCACTAGTCCATTTTTAAAAATATCTTTGATCAATGAAGCAGCAACATGTTAGGCAAGATAATTCACTTTGCGTTGTAACAGGATTTGGAAAATTGTATTTGTCATGGTTTTTTTTATTGAAGGTGAGAATGAGTGTGCTGCCTTGACCTGAAAGCTGATTTTGTGAGGACACCACCAGGTGTTAAATTCTAAGCACTGGAGCTCACACTGTTCCATGAATGCATGAGATACACTGAGAATTACAAAGGAGCATTTAAAACAAAATGAATATCAGGTAAAGAGGGCCAAACAAAATTGATTGCCTAATTCAAAAAACCATAGAACTATACACTGGCACAACTGGGAGCAGAATCTGACTCCCTGGAAGACAACAGTGGGAAAATCATGACTTTACAGGCACCATGAGACATCCCAAAGAAGGCAAGAGATATAGACTTTTTCCTTCTCCTTTTCTACACTTGCAGACTGTCTGGGGACATTATTAGGTGAAGTACACAATGTACCCTGTTTTAGCCAAGGAAGAGCCCTAAGTAATATACAATATGATGCCAAAATGCCCCAGTCAATCTCCAGCTTTTTATGTTACCTGATATCTCTGTATACAATATGTAGTGTTAAGAGGTTGTGAAACCATGTTATAAGACAGCTTAAGTTCAAACATCATTGAGATTGACAGGTCTGAACACACCCTTTAATTAACAATACTGTAAGCATAAGTCAACTACAATCCTCCACATAAAAGAAAAGAGTTATTGGAACTCATCCAGAAGTACAATATGGACGGAAGGGTTCCTTTCGGTTTGCTGAGTATTATTTTGGGGATGGACACTTCTGTGAGGCAGGGAGGAGGGTTAAGGGAGGTAAGCAGAGTACAGATCCACTGACCTTCCAACAGTCTGATTTTCACAGAAACTTTGCACAGGACTATCCTGCTTTGACCCATAAATTCCCTGCACTGATTAAACTGGCTTTTGACCCAAAGGGCTAACTTGGCAAGGGTCCTTGCTAGAAGCACTGACCTTTGGCATTCAGGATCTCAGTACCACACAGGTACAGCCTGACCACCCGTTCACAGGCCAAAGTTGAGTGATCTTACAATCTAAATAAAATACAAAAGACTGATGGATAAGACAGAACTAACATGCTGTTTGCTACCATCCAGCTATTGACTTTGTGTGTTACTCCCCCTTCCACCATAATGTGCCTGTCATGTTTGTTCAGACTAAGATATTCGAACCAGGAATGCTTTGCTACTCAATGTTTATACAGTACCTTGCACAATGGGTTACTATTATATGATAATAAATATGATGAATAATAATAATAAGGCATATATAATTAAAATAACTAGAAACAACAAGAGTCCTGTGTCACCTTCAAGACTAAAATTTCTTCTGGCATAAGCTTTTGTGGGCTCCAGCCCACTTAGTCATATGTGGGTTGGAGCCAATGTTCTCTCTAAGCTGCATGGCCGGGTGGCTGCGCAGCCCCTCGTGCTGCCCAGAGCAAGGAACGCTGCCAGCCGCACACAGCTGGCACCCGCAGTCCCTGCCCAGAGAGCGACTCTGAGATGGGAGTTTTTAAAACTCCCACTCAGAGTAAGCTCTCATTGAGTCTGCACAGGCCCTGTGAGAGCTCGTCCAGCTAGAGGAGTGGCTGGGAGCCAGGCTGTGCTGCTCCAGCAGCCAGGTAAGGGGGCCCTAACAGCCCCCCTTCTAACTCCAGGGGGCAATGGGGGCCAGAGGCTGCTCCACCCGCCTGTCCACCCGGCCTCACCGCAGCGGGGTGGAGCAGCCAGCCCAGTCTACCCCCAGCTGGCTGCACCTCCCAGGGGGCAGAGGGGGCTGGCGCTGAGCTCCAGAGGGCAGAGTCAGGGCCCTGGAGCAGCCTGCTTCCAAAGAGTTTGGGCCACTTTGCCCCTGGCCCCCCTAGGCCATGAATCAGGCCCACTGAGGCCAGAGGAGTGGGGCTGTGGGGAAAGCGGCCCAAACTTTTTGGGAACGGACCACTCCAGGGCCCCAACCCTGCACTCTGGAGCTCAGTGCCGGCTCCCTCTGCCCCTGGGGAGGTGCGGCCAGCTGAGGGTAGGGTGGGCTAGCTGCTCCTCCCCCACTGCCAGACAGTGGAGCTTGGGGGGGCAGGATCAGGCCGGGGGCAGGATTGGGCCCGCACAGGGGTGGCCATGCAGCGAGCAACATATGTTGCTCAACTGCATTGGGCCCTTAGAGGGAACACTGGTTGAAGCTCATGAATGTGCATGCATCTGATGAAGTTGGTTGGAGCCCACAACAGCTTATACCCAAAGAAATTTGTTAGTCTTTAAGGTGCCACAGGACTCTTGTTTTTGCTGAACACAGACTAATACAGCTACCCGTCTAAAATAACTAGATAGTTTGAGGAGCTCATTCATTACTGAAATTTTCCAGCTGATCTGCCACTCAACTATTTCTTGACTGTATAGTAGGAATACTCTTACAGTATGAGTAGAATGAAGATGACGGATGTGCAAGCAGTTGGGAGCACATGATTCTGGGAGGGGGTACTTCAAAAAAAGCTTTTTTTTGTATAAAGTGCTGACTAATTGAGCTGATGGAAGAGAAGATCCATGGTTTGGAGATGCAGGTAAAAATTCTGGTTGAGTTTAGAAAGGGTTCGAGCAGATAATGAAGCAAAGGCATGTGGCACCTGAAGGGGAAAGCCCAGACTTGCAGATAGAAGCAAGACCAAAAAAGGAGACTGGTTGGTGAGGAAAGTGGCCAGTGGAAGCATGTGACAGAGAGCCAGGCAAAGGAAAAGATGGGCTAGTGAAGTAGAACTAATGCTCAGGAACAGGCTTAAGGAGCTGGAAAATGAAGAAGGGGAATGCAGGCGGTAACTGAAGATGAGAAGGCAATAAGAAAAGAGTAGCTAGTCCTATACAAAGAGTGGATGAGACAATGGAGATAAATAAGAGCCCCATGAGGGTACAGGATGTGGTGCAAAAGATTACAGTGGAAAACAGAATATGACAGAACTTGCAGCCAGAAGGAACAAGGGGACGGTGGACAATCACACTGTCTCATGAAAAGGCAAGTTCTGTGTGATTTGGGATAGGTTTGTGACTGGGTCTTTAACTTTAAATGGAGTAACTTTAAAAAATTAAGGGAATTAGTTAGGGAAGTGAACTGGACTAAAAGAACTCATGGATTTAAAGGGAGGGTAGACTTGAAATCAGCAGAAACTATCTTAAGCCTGCATCCCAGGGAAGGGTAAAAAATCATAGACAAGAGCTGTAGATCAAGCTGGGGAACCAGCAGGATGGCTATGAGCCATCAACATGCTGTGGCCATAGAAAAAGCTAATGCAGTCCTAGGATGCATCAAGTGAAGTATTTGCAACTAATGATAGGTAGCTGTTAGAAGCATTATACAAAGCACTAGTGAGATCTCATCTTGAAGAATGTGAACAGTTCTTGTCTCTCATGTTAAAGAAAGATTAATTCAAAATAGAACAGGTGCATAGAAGGGCTATAAGGATTATCCAAGGAATGGAATACCTGTCTTATGAGAGGAGACTCACGAGAACTTGGTTGGTTTAGCTTAACCAAAAGATGGCAGAGGGGAGATATGATTGCTCTCTATAAATACATCAAAGACAAATAGCAGGGTGGGAGAGGAATTATTTAAATTCAGCACCAATGTGGACATAAGAATTAATAGATATAATCTGGAAATCAGGAAGTTTAGACTTGAAATTAGATGAAGGTTTCTAACTGTCAGAGAAGTGAAGTCCTGGAACAGCCTTTCAAGGGGAGCTATGGAGGCAAAAAAACCTAGATGGCTTCAAGATTGAGCTTGGCAAATTTGGGTGGGGGGGGATGGTTTGATGGGACAGCCTAATTGGGCAATGCACTGATCTTGATTTATATTACTGGTAAATACCCCAAGGACTTGTGATGGGATGTTAGATGAGGAGGGTTCTGAGTTACTGCAGAGAATTCATTCTCGGTAGCTGGCTGCTGAGTCTTGCCCAAGTGCTCAGGGATTACCTGATCACCATATTTGGGTTCAGAAAGTTTTCTTTGAGGGCAGATTGGCAGAGGCCTTGGTTTTCTTCACCTTCCTTTGTATCATGGGCCACTTACTGGTGGATTCTCTGTATCTTGAAGTCTTAGGCCATTATTAAAGGACTTGATTAACTCAGTTATAGATAAATGTTTATTACAGGAATAGGTGGGTGAGGTTCTGCTGCCTGCATTGTGCAGGAGGTCAGACTTAGATGATCATAATGGTCCCTTCTGACCTTAGAGTCTATGAATCTAGTCTGATAGGATTAGGATTAGTATTAGTAAATGTTGATTTCACTGTACCCACAGAAATCAAGAAAAAATATTTCCATTTATAGTAATCGATTTACTGATAGCAATTGTCATACTATGCTTATTTGAGAATTTATTTGATAAGACAATTTGTATATTTTGATATATAACATGTTAATTTGTGTTTTAATGTTTATAAAGCCTAACTTTTTGCATTTCAACATCTACCTTTAAATACTAATGATCTCATTCCACCCCCATTATGATTTCATGCAACTATAAAAATTTAAATTGATAAAAATTGGAAAAAATACTTAAAATAACGATCTACATTATCCATCAAAATTATAGAAAAAATCAAAATCAAATTCTGTGAAGCCTACAAATGAGGAAAATTTAAATGTAAGTAAAATGATTTAGAAAAAAGCACAGCAGTTGAAAAACATCAATTTGGGTGTTGTTTTGTTCAGACTGACTGTTTACATCAGGTGATTTCACACAACACTTTAGGAAACAATTGTATAATCTGATACAAATCCAAGTGCCTGCAGGTGTTCATTTACAGGCAAAATTATAGACTTCTCATCTGTTACTGTTCAATGGTGATGAATGTGAAAACAGAAGGAGTCCTGATGTGTCACAGCTAACACTGATTCATTCCCAGTTAAGGGAAAAGAGGAAAAGGCAACACATTTTCTTTCAGTGAACTGGGCTGGTAACCATCAGCAGGGCTATCTGTTTTACATTTAGATTAAATTATGTTTTTGTCTTCCACAGCAATGCCCTTGTGATTAAAATGGATGGAATTTAGATCAGTTTGGTATGTGCTGTGATCCCATTTTCTCTTTCTTTTTTTTCCCATCCCTGCCTCTGCTTTCAGATATACAAAGAGCAACTTCCAGCTGAGCTAAACTCCTTTCTTACCAGCTCAGCCAGAAATAAGCTCCTGTTTGGCAGTAGAACAGCAGCATTTGAGCTACACAGGTGTGATTTTGATCATCAGTTGTGACAGACTGTAGGGCCTACAATACAAGTCCTACCTCTGGATTAGAAAAACTTTTAATTGTTCTGGCTTCCACCTCCAGACGGAACCCCAACCCAAGACCACACTGTTCCCCTCAAAAGGAGTCTATACTAATTTCATCTTAAGGCAGAACTAACCTAGTACAATGGATCAATTGAATTTCCTAACATGTTGTCCTAAAGATCTTGGGATTACTTAACTAATTTTCCTCCGGTTTCATCACTGTTGCTTCTGTCCTCTTTTGTTCAAAATGATGTTAGGTGTATACACCGCATAGTGAATCAAACATTAAAATAATAATAAAACCTAGTTTGTATTTCTTTTTTGTGCTCTTTGGAAACAACTGGGTTCATGCAACACGGAGTGACACATACTGACTCTCTCAGCGCCAGATGCCTCAGGAACCTCTCTGGAATACAAGACACTACAAAAGAGGCAGTTAGCGGGCCAAGTGGCCTGGCCCGCATTTCCATCGAGAGTCCCCTCTGCCTGGCCCAAAGGATTCACAACACTTTGATATCTTTCAATCACTCCTGCTTCTTTATTTACACTGTGTACAACACAGTTCTACTTTCTGCTCCAAGCATCCTAAGGGCTCAGAGACTCAGGGTTTCACCTCTCTCCCAGCCACAGGCAGCCCATCTCCCAGGTTCCCCTGCCCAGCTTTGCCATGCATCTCCTGGGTTTCTGATGCTGGACCATTTCTCTCTTTTCACCAGCCTACCAGCTGTTCCTTGTTCCTTTGTTAGGCCAGCCTCCAACCCAGCTTAATCAGAGGCTGTAACTGTTACCTACTCTTCGGTAAGGCCCCTTAAACCCGGGCAATTAAAAGCAGGTTTCCTACGCTCTGCCCAGTTAGAGGCTGGACTATGACCTCAATCCTCTGCACTTGGTGGTAGGGGTGGCCAACTCTAGAATTAAACACACACTTTTAGTCCCCTGGCAGGCAGTGCACAGTTTCTCATCCTATGTGACCACAGAGGCAACATGTATTTCTGGAGCACAGTGCCTCTCTGAGTCTGCTTGGGCAGTGTGGCTTTGCAATATCTTCTGCAGGACTCTGCTTTAATAGCAAAATATGGGCTTCATCCTATATTGGTAGAAAAGTGGGAACATTGTGGGTATATGGACAGTGGCTTTGAGTGGATGTTTTAAGTACACAAGAGATACGGGATCAGCCCTAGATGGAAACTATTCTTGTACTTAAAGAAAACATGATGAGACAGTGAAAATAACATGAAATGGCAAAGAGAAAAGGGAAAGGAAAATAAAACAACGTGGCAAAGTAAAGTTTTTTTCCCTGAGGGAACCCTGGAAGTAAAAGAGAGAAATAAAAAATACAGATGATAAAGCTTGTTAAAAATAGAAGGGTAATAGCTGAAAACTATGAACAATGAATGTATAGTCACTGAATCAGTGGACTAGTTTACCATAGAAAATTTAGCCATCAACACAGGGGAGGAAGGTGGCAGAAGAGAGGTTAGTATGAGAAGTAATTTTTCCATGCTGCCAGCTCTTTTCTAATTTGGATTCATATTTTCATAGGTGCACAAAGTAAGGAAGATGAAGTAGTACAGAAGCAGGATTTTGTGGAAAAAACATTAAGAATCAGTGCTCACTGACACTCGATCCTTGTTCAGTCCAAGATGGATGGATTGATGGGTGATGGAGGCAGTAATTATTCAGATTCACTTTGCCCAAATATCAGACCAACCCTTTTGGTGAGATGCTTCTCCTGCTCCCCACTCCCTTTTCCCACTCTCACCTAAATCCATCATTAGCCAAGGTTCCTGATCTGCACAAACATACTTTTGTGTTTAACTTTAAGCATGAGTGGTCTCTCCATCCTGGCTGCTCATCTCAAAAAGAAATGGTAAAAATTAATGGGTCTAGGGTTTTCATTGCCAAACCCTAATAGTTCATCCTGGCCTCATATTCGATAAAGAACAAAGGTATCAAAGCCATCTTTTCCCATAATCCACAAATTGTGCTGTGCCAGAATGTATCCAAGGATCTCACTCTGTACGTATAATGTAGAAATAGAAACAGCTGGACAAAACCCTGGCTGGGATAATCTAGTGGGAGTGGTCCTGCTTTTTTGGCAACTGGTTGGACTAGATGACCTTGTGGGGTCTCTTCCAACCCTATGATTCTGTGATTTTATGATAAATAACCAAGCTTATCAATTCATGAGAAGGTGACTTTTACATATAAAGGAGCAGTTCAATGAAGCTATTGTCCAGCAACAGAAGAACTAATAAAAAATAATTTAAAAAAATTAAAAAAAAAAAAAAAAAGACCCAAAACCTAGATGTAATGGAGTGGATTTTAAACCACAGCCATCATATTTTAGCTCTGATTTTGTTATTGGTTGTGGATTTGTGGCCTAGAAGAATATGGGTCATTTTGTATTTTCCATATTTTCCTTGTGCATTTGAAATTCTGAAACAAAAATGTTCTCATTTCCTCTTTTAGTAAATCTTGTCCTTCTTCTAGGATTATAAGGGAAATAAAATAAAATTAAGAAAGCTAACCTCAGCCCTAGTATAGCTAAGCTACATATAAAAATGCAGTAAATTAGATTCACCATAGGAAAAGTGTTCATAAAACTCCACAGTAAGCCACCTTCACTCTTGCAAAACTATACATAAATCATAAAATTAATCAGCCACACCACTGAGAAGATCATATAAAATTAATGACAGGTAAGCCACAAAGTATTTATTCATAGATACATCTTAGCATCACACCAGTATCCTCTTGGAAGACCTCCTTCTTAGGTGGCACTTAAAGACTAAGGGTACATCTATATTGCTCTGCATTTTCAAAAAAACTTTTTTTGGGGATAAGTATTATGAAATAATTATCATTTTTGAAAAATTTTTTCGAGACATTTCAGGACAACAGTCTGGGGGCCGCTCAATGCCCTGAAATACCACAGCTTTTTTTTTTTTTTTTTTTTTTTTTAAAAAAAAAAAAATAAACTGGTTTTTTTTTTTTAAAAAAAAAAACAAAATGATTGTTTTTTGGAGGGTGGTTTTTTTTTTTTTTTTTTTTTTTTGAAAAAAAGCCTTTGCCATGTCCAGGGATGGCCTTTTTCAAAAAAAGCTACCTCAAAAAAGCTGTCAGGTTTAGCTCTTTTGAAAAACCATTACGGTATCTCAAAATACCAGATTGCTTTTTTGGGATCACTAAACCTCGTATTTTGAAAAAAAGCTCTCTTTGGAACCCCGCTTAGGTAGTTGAAGACTGCTGTCAATTCACCCCTCATTCTTCTCTTCTGCAGACTAAATAAGCTCAGTTCCCTCAGCACCTTCTCACAAGTCATGTGCCCCAGCCCCTCTAATTATTTCTGTTACCCTCAGTTGGATTCTATCTAATCTCTAAGAACATCCTCTCTGTTGGGGTGGGGGTGGGGGCAAAACTGGACACAATACTCCAGTGGTGGCCCCACCAGTGCCAAATAGAGGGAAATAACCACTTTCCTCCACTCTGCTGGTAATGCTCCTACTAACACAGCCCAATATGCCATTAGTCTTCATGCTGACAAGATATGTTGTCATCTCATATCCAGCTGCTTCTCCACTCGTCCCTTTCTTCAGCCCTGCTGCCTAGCCAGTCAGCCCCCAGTCTGTAGCAGTGCATGGGATTCTTCTGTCTTAAGTGTAGGGCTCTGCAGTTCTTCTTGTTGAATCTCATCAATTTTCTTGTGGCTCCATTCCCGAATTTCTCTACGTCACTCTGTACCCTATCCCTACCCTCCAGTGTATCTAGCACTCCTCCCCAGCTTAGAGTCATTGCAAACTTGCCAAAGGTGCAATCCGCCCCATCTTCCAAATTATTAATGATGTTGAACAAAACCAGCCTCAGGGCTGACCCCTTCAGGCATTTTGCTTGATACCGGCTGCCAACTAGACATTGAGCCACTGATCACTACTCATTGAACCCAATGATCTAGCTATCCAAAGAGAATGCAGTTAAGCTTTTCTCAGTGGTGGCCAATCACAAAACAAGGCACAGTGGCCTCAAGTTACAATGCAGGGGGGTGAATATTAGAAAAAAATCTTCACTAGAAAGGTGGTGAAGTACTGGAAGGAGTTACAAAGGAAGGTGATGGAGTTGCCATCCTTAGAGGTTTTTAAAACGAGACCTGATAAAGCCTTGGCTGACATGGTTTAGTTGGGGTGGTTTTGCTTTGAGCAGAGGTTGGACTACGTGGACTCCTGAGACCTCTTCCTTCTCTTATCTTTTATGATTCTATGTCTGTGTGCGCTCTGCATCAGATATCTATGCTACGACATAAAGATACAGAAAAGAGAATCTCAATAGCCACATAGACAGGAAGAAGTCAAGCTGAAATAAAAGCCTCACCAGAACTGGTGCAGGCTGAGAGTAATGATAAGGTGCATGAAAATCATTGTCCCTAGCTAGATCATTATTACACAAAAAGGGAGATTACTGGAGGAACAGTATATAACACTTTGAGCTTTGGGATGAATATTTTCTAGGCAGAATTTTAACATCATCTCACAGTACTTACTTTTCTGCCTTTCTGTTGTGTTTGTTCTGTAAATATTATTGCATACATTTTTATCTGTAGTTTATATATACTGCCATAGCTATTTTTCCTTAGGACCACTTCCTCTGTTCTGGGAGCAGATCTTCAGCTGAAATAAAAATGACAGTTTATACCAGCTGAGGATTTGCCCCCTGAACTTCATGCCTTTGCCATCTCCAGTCTATCCAAAAGGATGCTGCTAAAATAATCGTCCTTTCCAGATTTTTAATCACATCCTACTAGCTTCCTTGGCTTCTTGTCTCTTTTTAAATCAAGTTCAAAATCTTGCTCATCTTCCAGGTTACAAATAAACTCTGCCCTTTTCTGCCTCTAAACTGGTCTTCTGTCAACTTTTTCTCATACCCTATGCTGTGCAAATACCTCTCTCCTTGCTCTTGAGACCAACTACTTAGCCAGATTAAAAATAAAAAAAAAATTGGATGTTTATGTGGGTAGCTAGACTATACAGAATTATAACTAATCTTAAACTGTTAGAAATGAGATCTTCATTGGAGCAGATTACCACACATCTGCCTACTGTGGGGCTCCTTGGATCATATTCTGAATCAGCTGGTGTTTGTTTCTGCGGAACATGGGATACTGGATTAGATGGACCTTGGGTCTGATCCAGTATGGTAATTCCCATGCTTTTGTGGTATCACTCTCTATTGCTGGAACAGCCTCTTTCACCTTGCTTGCCAAGCAACCTTACTTGCCAAGCAACCTTACTTGCCTCCTTCAAATTCCTTCTTTAGAACACTTCTTGGCTAGCTTTCCAAGAATAATATTGCATTCTGTTCTTTCTACTTCTTGTCTGGCATCTGACTATATAGGCAAACAGATAGCTGTTGGTGTTCATGTTACTGTGCATGCTTATAGCTGTGCATTGCACTGTACAGATAAATAAAAGCATGCATTCCCAGCCCTCATGTGGTTAAGACTGAACTCGATGGAAGACTACAATGATCATAATGCGAAAAGAAGTGAATGTTTGAAGAGATTACTTCACAAGCACATCCACTGGCTTTGGTGCTTTAGTCTTTTGTACAGTTCCTGTTTGTTGAAATGACTTTTGTTTACTTTTTTATAACTAAGTTGTTTGGCTCAGAAGCCTAAGGTGGCACCTCAGGGATGGAAATTTTTTTTTAATTTGTCCTTACAGCATCATGCACCCCTATAATACATGTGCCATTTAACACAGTGCACAGTGATAAATACAGGATCAAGCATACCAATATAAACAACAATGTACACCAAAAGGATCATAAACCAAACTCCTGTATTAGCCCAGAAATATACAAGCATGCTCTTCTGCCATCTAGATCATTCATTTCTACATAAGATTCTTTTACCAATGGCTTATTTAAAAAATACACTTTAAAAATATCTTTGAAAATGTATTTTACTGATACCTTCTGGACAGTTGGTTACAGTGTATACATGTGACCTCCTTCCATTTTTTTAAATAGATATACTAAAGCAGAATATCACTACTAAATATGCAAGACTACCAATTCTAGTGCAGGGTGCTGGAAGTATTCAGAAAATACTTCATTGCTGCTGCCAGCAATGTTGCAATTACAGTCTTATTATGCACACTGTATGTATACATTTGTCCGTCTGAAATTCATAGCTCCACATTCACCTTTGGTATAACTACATTCACCCGAGTCACATTTGGAATGAATTTTTTCCATAACATGTTAGTACTGCATATATAACTGTTTTACATCCAAGGATCTCCAAGTGTTCTCAAAACCATGGTAAAAGTCAGTATTCCCATTTTACAGATGAGGAAACTGAGATGCAGGGAAGCGAAGCAACTTGTCTAAGATCACACAGTAGGTCAGTGGCAGAAATAGGAACAGAGCACAGTATCTCAAATCCAAGTTCAGTGCCCTATACAATGGACTGTACTGCCATCATACTCTGTGTGGCTGTCATTCTTTGTGTTCTACACAGTGTTATACATGCATTTATATCAAGGGCCAAGATATAGAAAAGGAGAAGAAATACATATTAAAAAAAGAAATAGTACATATGTGCTTCTGATAGTATCCAATGGTAGAGCACCACTATACCTCTTATTATTTTTATTTGAACTACAGTTGCATCTATAGGTCCCAATGAAGGATCAGCTCCCCATTGTGCTAAACAGTAATAAAAAGAACTGCCCCCCACCCCTTAATCCGGAGTTATTACAGGACACAACAGCTAGAAATCAAGCAAACTGAGTGTTTTGGGTTTCCTTGAAGAGGATAAAGGAACTGGAAAATAGCAGATTTTTGTATAACAAGCAGAAGTCTTAGCTTCCTTCCAGGATATTTTCATTTATTTGAATGCTTTCTAATTGCAAACTGTCAATGACTGCTGAAGATTTTGGGGGTAAAGCCCCTTCACACGTGAGGATGCTGGAAGAGAAAACCTTACGTGCAGGAACAGGTTCCACAGGATATAAAACAGCATCTTCCATTTTATGTGCAACAGATTACCTATGTTCTATAAACCAGTGTTTCCCAACCTGTAGTCTGGGGAAACCCTTGGGGTCTGCGGAGTTATTGTACAGGGTCCCTGAATACATATGGCTCCAGCTGTTGCCAGCCAGTGATCCATGTTGGAGAGGCTCTAAGTCAGGGGTTTCAAAGTTTATGGCCCATGGGGCTGGATTCGCCCCACCAGGGGCACCGATACAGCCTATGAAGCTGCTGCCTGGAAGCTGTCTGCAGCAGCTGACTCCAAAGACAGGTTACCAGCACAGCAAAGCCAGATGTGCATCTGACTCACTCACATGATCTGAGTCACACATCACAGAGGAGCAAAGAAAGTGCTTCAGCCAAGCCTGGCTCAGCTCTGCTAACCAACCAGAGTCTCAGCAACAGCAGGCTAGGCCAGCTCCGGAGAGCCACTGCACTGTCCCCCATCCCAACTGTTCACTGTCAGTCAGTCAGCATGCTAATTTGATTGACAGCACATTGTACGATTCACAAATAAAAAAGGAAAAACTGGCTGGGGCCCACATGGGAACAAGCCAATCAAAGGTCAGCTAGGACTGAACCAACCAAAGGCCAGCATTCTGAATGACTGACAGTGAGTGGGCAGGAGGGAAAGAAGCAGGAGCCTAGACTGGCTACCTGTGACTGAGACTGATTTTTTTTTTAACTGCCAGCAGGAGGTGGGGGAAGTGGAAAGGGAAGGGTAGGGGCAGGGAGATCAGTGAGCCAGTGTGGCAAAGGGGAGCCCACAGGGTAGGGAAAAGGGAAGGTGTGGGAGAGCCTGTAGGGTTGGGGAGAGGAAAGGGGAGCCCATGCCACTCTGAACATGGCAGGGGAAAAGGTTGGGGAGCTCATGCGGTCACATGGCCTTCAGCAAGTGTCCTGTCTTCCAGGGTGCCTCCCCGCATTGGATAAGTTTGACACTTCTGCTCTAAATGAATTGTATTTGCCTGCTGTGAGCAGCCACATCTTGGATACGTCCCCACCCCTTGGGAGCAGGCAGGGGCCAGGTCCTCCACTGTCCTGCAGCACTGCTGCCTGCGGTCAGTTTCTGATAACTATCATCAGTTGGGGGGGGGTCACAAATTTTTTTGATGTTAAAAAGGTGTCCTCATACTCAAAAAGGTTGGAAACCACTGCTATTAACCTTTTCACTTGGAAGACTCTATACAACCAATGACCAGGCCTAATTCCGAGATTAAGTATGATGCCTGACAAGATCATTGCCTCTGGTGATATGCCTACAGGCAAGTTTTGTTGAAGACAGAGATTGAAATACCAGGTGAAGAACTCAAAATAGGGTCTCCCACACAGCATTTCAGAAGACTTTCACTAGATCACCAGAGAGGAGATAAAAAATGTAAAAGCTTTTCAGATAAAACGTAATCATGCCCAAGGTCAGATTACTTGCAATGCTGGGTGAGAATCAACATTATTCAGATGAGTAGATAATCTTCAATTTACTAGATTGCCTCTTTCTGTGACTCCTATAATTCATTCATAGCAAAAACATCTATACGCTTATGACATCATTCATTATTTGAGTTGATAATATTAAGTACTATTACTGTGAAGGAAAAGAGCATTAATTGAGCCATACTCTCCCAGATCGGACAGATATCACAATAAAAATTGTGAGGACACACTAGTATTCAGGATGAGACTCCACAGAATACCTAACTTCTGCCAAAAGGAGTAGCAAGTGTGATTCAGTAGCTAGCATGCTTTCTTTCAGTCAATACTGGGAGACCATATGCCTGAGAAATGTAAAGTTTTAAAAGAAAACCAGTTAAAATTCTCTGAATGCAAAAGTAATCTCAGCAATTTCTTTCTGCCAAGTGAAAAACTTAGTTTTCAAATTAATCAACAATGGCTGAATGTCGCTTCCCCCAATTAGCATATTATTGCATAATTTCTGTAACGTAGTTGGGCATGGAAGAGGGAGGATCTGGCATCGGCCACTGTTAGAGACAAGATACCAGACTAATTGGGCCTTTGGTCAGATTCAGAATGCCATTTCCTGTATAATAAAACGTTCCAGAAAATTCACGCCTGACTGAGATCACAAGTGAGAAGATTCAGTGCAAGGGTGCCAATGTGGTGTGTTATAGGCTTTTTGTTTTGTTTTATTTTTAAAGCACACAAAAGTTAGCAAAGGTTCAGTGTGAAAAATAATTACATGTGCATATCTTTATAAACTCCTATAGGGTTCTTATATGGGAGGATGTCGGTTATACTGTCTAAAAAGAGCAACAACAACAAAAAAATCCCACATCTCTTCCCATTTTATTCTTGAAAACAGGACTTCATGTAAAACCTTTGGAATACAAAAGAGGCACCAAAAAAATCCCTGTCTCCATCAATTTCTCTTCCTGATGAAAACAACTTGCAAGACCCCATATAGTGACTACCCGGTAAAATCAAAAGAGGTAATACTTGATCAGTATTGAGTTCAAACAATAGTTATCTGAGTCATATTCAATAGGCTTCTGTTATGCTAAAGGAAGATGCATGGTTTCTGCTATGGATGTGACCCAAATCATTTACGGCTTCAATACCTTAAATTTCGTCCCAGAATTATCTGACCTAGTATTCTTTCATCCTAAACAGACTTTGCAGTGGCTGCCTTGTAAAAAACTAAATTCTTTCTCACAAACATTCTCAATTATATCTACTGATCAAGCAGCAAGACATTCAAAACACAACACTTGTGAAATAAGGGTTTATCTTGATTGCTCTTTGTTCAGATGCTACCAGTTAAAATGAATATGAATGTCTCACCTTTTAAAAAAATAGCACATACACCCAAAAAAACCAAACGACCCCACTGGCAACAAACAAACAAAACCCCCAAACAAACAAAAAAAAACCCAAGCCCCCACATCACAGACCCTGGAAATTCAGGAGTTGATTGCACACACGTCTCTAGCCCTACTGAAATGAATATGCACAGAAATTAAATTCAGGAAGTCAATAAATTAGAACATTTGCTACATCTGCTGAGTGGTAGACTGAAGGGAAATGGACAGCCTTTTTATTTTTTCTCCACTTAACTACTGTATAGATCACATGAGATTAGTGGTTTGGGCACTAGCCCGGGATTCAAGACACGAGGATTCAATTCCCTGCTCCTCCATAGATTTCCTGGGTGACCTTGGATAAGTAACTTAGGGCTAGATATTCAGGCATCTAATGGAATTTTCAAAAATATCTAGGTGCCTAACTCATAGGGTATGTCCACATAAGGGTTTTATTTCGAAACAACCACTGTTGTTTCGAAATAAAACATGTCATGTCCACACAACATTTCTTTATTTTGAAATAACAGAACCTGTCGTTTCGAAATAATAAAACCTGGAGTGGAATCAAAATAACCTTTGTTTCAAAAGGGTTGTTTCGAAACAAGGCACTTAGGACACCTTGTTTCGAAATAACCCCTTTCGATACAGGGGTTAGACCTTCTTCCCAGGGTGCATGGCACCCTGGAATGAAGTCCCACTCCCCCCACCACCCTGGCCAGGGAGGCCATCAGCACCCTGGCCAGGGTGCTGTGGGAGATCAGGGTGGTGCAGCAGGCGTTGGGCGTGGGGGGCTGCAGCCCCTGCAGGCTGGCGGGTGTGGGTCCTGCTCACCCCGCTGCAGCCTGGGGCTGCTCCAGCAGTGGGAGACACAGGGCAGTGGGATCCCTGCCCTTGGGGCTGTTTTCCCCTGGCTGGCTCTCCAGCATGAGAGCCAGGCAGGGGATTGGGTGGCAACATGGCCCTGCCAGGGGCCCATGTTGCCACACCTCCCATGCTGCCCCTCTGCAAAACTGAAATAGCATGTCCACACTCAGGGCATCCTATTTCAATTTGAGCGCTCCCCTTAATCCTAAGTAACTTATTTCAAAATAAGGACTTTATTTCAAAATAACTTATTTTGAAATAACATTTAACGTGTGGACACAGCCATAGTGAGTTCAATGGCAGTCACTTCTGAAAAATCTTACTAGGTTCCTATTCACATCTTTAGGCGCCTTTAAAAACCTGGCCTTTAGTGTCTCTGTGTATCAGATTCCCATCTGTAAAGTGGGGCTGCTAATACCTCCCTACCTCACAAAAGTGTTGTAAGGATAAATGTATTAAAGACTGTAAAGTGCTAATATGCCATATAAGTCAGAGTTCATATTCAGTTTCTAAACAGGCCAAACTCATGGAAGTCTCTGGACTCTGCTTTTTTAGGGACTGAATCAAAACTGAAGGCTAGTTTGTGCCTATCACTAGGCAAAACTGAAGGCTAGTTTGTGCCTATCAGTGGACGTGATCCAAATCTAGAGGTAGTTCCTACTGCAGGCCTGCACTTTCAAGGCTCAATTTGACATTGAATAAAAAACTCTGGATTTGGTTCTGGGATATTGAAATATAAAACATGTCAGGCATGTTGGGTACGTCTGCACTGGAGGCTCTGTTAAGTCAACTTAACAAGGTGGACTTAAAGTCCACCTTGTTAACTCAACTTAGAGAGTTCACATAGGAAATTCCTGTTTCCTGCCTGTGTCTACACTGGCAGGTGCTAGGTTGACCCTTCCTGGTGGCCAGGAACTCTGAGAAGAGGCCTGGAGGCCAATTAAGTCAATTTAAGGGCTATTCCTTGACTACACTAGCTTAAGTCAACTTAATAGGGTCAACTTAAGCATTAAGTCAGCCTTGAGAGGTGGTGTCATTAAGTGGACTTAAGGAAGCACTTAAGTCAACTTAATACAAGTGCAGTGCGGCCACAGGGGTCTGTAGGTCAACTTAAGCTTCCTTAAGTCGACCTAAGGCTCCAGTGTAGATGTACCCAGTGTGCCTTCCTGTCTCCCTATAACCATATATTAAAATTGGTGCTTTCAATTCTTTGTTTATGTTGCTTCATTTCTTACTGTTAAGTTTTTAAAAGCAGATTTTATTCAATTAAAATAAAAGGGCATTTGTGGATTTTGGCAGTATTGTTAGTCTACTTTGAATTTTTATGCCTTGGAAAAAGTCAAAGGTTTAAAATACATGTTTTCAGGACCAAACTAAGATAAAAACAATTTTTAAGATCATAATGGACAACTCTGGTTTCTCTATTTTTCATAAGGAGAATGGAAAGGACACTTACTGAGTTGGTAAAGTCAGTGTTTCACAGGAATCTTGGTGTATTCATGTATAGTTATATTATTCTTTTTTAAGATAAATTTAGGGTTGGTAAAAGGTGATGAAATTGCTTCTGAATAGTGAAATCCTCTGTCTGGGTCTTATCCAGTGAAGTTAAATGGGATCTTTTCCCCTGAATTCAATTCCCTCTGTGTTCAGGATGACAACACATATATGTATAAATGAGAAACAACATGGGTAGTTTCCACAGGCAAGCTTTCTCATGCTGTGGCTTCCATGTGTCTCAGTCCATTCTGGGCATCATTTCTTAAAGTCAGAAGGTAATTAATTTGTCATTTCCATTCAGTCTCTAGCTTCTGATAAAGGCCCATAGGACAAAATGAGATAGTGACTTTTGAGACATGGTAACATATCCATCAGCAATTAGACTGAAACCACCAACTTATTTTACCAACTCCACCAAACCACCTGAAAAATATAGTGAAAAACATAAAATAAAACAATCAGCATTAAGATCTGAATTGGTTCACAAGTGTATTTCTTCTCTAGAAATATTCCTAAAATAAGGTCTGGTTAAGCAAGCACATAAGCACACACTCAGCTTTAAACATCTACTTCCATCTCTATTGAACAAAGCAATTGAGTCAATAGGACTACATTTGTGCTTAAAATTAAGTGTATTCTTAAGGGTTTGTTGATGATGCATGAAAATATTCCCTTATTTCCTTAAAAATCCAGGATAAAGAATGGAAGACACTGTTATTGTTAGGAACTGAAATTACCTCATCTTCAGCATCGCTAAACAAATATAAACCAGGCTGCCAGACAATGCTTTAATTTATTATTAGCAGTTGTTAAAGATCTCATGCTTCATTCAGAACAAAAGTCCTATGCAATGTCATGATAAACTGCCTTTGCAATCCCCCCAAAATATGTACGTATAATTAATTTCTTATTTTACTTCCCGGGTTCATTTATCTAATAGTGAATAAACAAAACCCTTTTTGAAAAATTATGGCAACCACAAAATAAATGCAATAGAATCTGCTTTGTGACCATGAATACCAATTGAGATCCTGACAGTTATTTGAAGAGTATCTTATTATATATTCACTTCTACAATGCCTGTCACTGAAGTGATAAATTATAAGAATTAACCCTTCTTGAGGTGTTTGGTGACATACATTATGTACCTGGGGGATGAATCTGAAAGTAGGGCTCTGTGCTGGCCTTTTTTGGGTGTTAACTTGGTGAAGTTGGAGGAATAAGCCAAAGAAGGTAGCTCTGTGACACCTTTCTGCTTTCCTTATCTGGGACCAACTGAAACGGTCTCAGTGAGTCATAGAAAAGTTGCACATGTGCTTTGACTTGTACTGCTTACAAGATGTTGTGGGGTTGGGAATCTAGCAAAGTAGCATCCACATCCTCTAATTCCTTGCACGTTCCTCCTCCTGCAAAGTACCAAGGATGCAGGAGAATGACACTGAGCTGTATATGCACTCAGAAACACTTTACTCCTATTTTTGAGAGTTTCATTGCTTCAGAGGAGCAGAGTATTTGACCACATCCATAGCTGCACCATTCTTTGGTGGTATTGGAGCTATCTACAAACTCAAAAGTGGCTGATACAAATGGGGGAGGGAACATGGGCAGGGTGGTTAAGAGAAATAGTAAATCCCCCTAGAGTAGAGGTGGGCAAACCATGGCCTGCAGGCTGGATTTGGCCCATGAGCATCTGTGTTCCAGCCCGCTAGCTGATGCTCCTCGCTACCCCACCCAGCTCTAGCAAGGGCTTGCACTACTGGCCACAGTCCTGTCACACTTTGTCCCACTTCTAACTCCAGCTGAAGCTAGAAGAGAGATGGATCTGTGGCAACACTCTGGCCCCAGCATGAGCTACCACACTCTCTCCGCTCGCAGATCCAGCAGCAGCTTGCACTGGTTCTGAGCCACTGCTGGGCCTGGGATGGGGAAGGACAACAGCAACTCGCAGTGGGTCCAGAGCACTGCCGCCACTCCATCCCTCTCCCAGCTGCTGAAGTGGCAGCGCTCTGATCCCAACGCAACCACCACTGAAGTTGGGAGGAAAAGGGCATGGAATGAGCTACTGCTCTCCCTTGCCTTCCCTTTCCTTCCCAGGTCGAGCAGCTGCTCAGGGAATGGTGCAAGCCACTGCTGGGCCTGGGAAGGGAAGGGAGAGCAGCAGCAGCAGCAGCAGCTCGTTCTGGTTCCAGAGTGCTGCCACCACCCGTTCTCCCTCCCAGTTTCATCGGAAGCTCGTTCTGGGGAGGGAGTGCTGCCCACACCCCCTCCCACCTATGGCCTATGGCCCAGTTTGAGTGGCCATAGACAGCATGTGGCCCTCGAGCCAAAAATGTTGCCCACCTTTGCGCTAGAGTGTAAGGTACCATATAGGTGCAGGGAGCTGCAGTTATAGCTATTTGTGTGACTGTGGATAACAGAGCCCTTTGACTCTGTTTCCCAGTTATGTGAAGTCTTAGTGCAGATCATCCTAACTGCAACAGCATATTTCTATACCACCTGTCCTAAAATATCTGTTTTCTGCTGACTGAGTTAGGTATACCAAAGAGAGCAGTTCATCAGATCTACAGAGCTGGATGTACTAAGTTAAAATAAGCGGTATGAGTAGCGTAAATATATCAATTAGGCACCCAAAACAGGAAGTTTTAGAAAATGAAAATCCAGACTATATTTGGTTGCACTATAATAAAATAAGGAAGTAATTTTCCATATGAGAGAGACTAAAACAATCTGTTGGTGCCTTCTAAGTCAACTATGCAAAAAAAAGTACTAATATTTAAATGTTCATATTAATTGATGGACACTTCAAAATAGCTCCAAATAAAATGCTATATAGTGCTATGTTTCAGTCGGAGATAACTTGCATTATTCACCTTCAGAGTCAATGTGAGACTAATGCAGGGACCCAGCATTTCAGTCTTTTTACATACACAATATTTACTCGATAGTTCAGACATACACAGTCATTACAAAGCCATCTACCATTACTTTTATTTTCCCTGAAGACCAGCAGAACAGCATCTATTTAAGCATGTGACAGGTCTAATCAGTGCCCAGTCAACATGTGCAGTACTAACTCGGAAAAAGAAAAACATTTTCAAAATTTATTCTACTGGAGGAGATGGAAAATAGTTTTCAGTAAGCGCTCTTGAGGTATGGCAAAAACAGACCATTCTGAATCTATTGCATTATTTCTTCTCTTGCACAGAAGAGGTTATGATAATGAACACCCACTGTTACAGAATGTTCTCTTTCATAACTTATAAGCCACAAAATGAAATCGACCTATCCAATTCAACCTTCCAATTAAATGAAGAATAGATGTTATTTTAAACATAAATGCTAGAGTGGGCATTTTTCAGCGTAATTGAAAAACAAACTGTGATCCAAGTCTTAGAAGTGGCATCAGATTAAAAAATGATAGTGTACAAGAGATAAGGAAAAAAATCAGTGTATATTTCTGAAATATACCTAGACTAAATCTGCCACCTTCTCTGTTGGGCATGTGAACTAGACCCTCTAAAAGTTTTCTGTATATTTTGACACAAATATATTAATATGGTTGGAAATGAGCCCTTCAGTCAAAGGATGCCTATATTTTAAATCAAAGGTATAATTTCAAAAGTGCCCTGAGTTGTGTCACTTTCATACCTGATATTATGCTTTTCTGAATATAAACTGTATACCAATATTTCTTATTTTTGGGAAAATGATCGAGCTTTTTCCAGAAGGGGTTAACACAGCACTGAAATTCTGAGATGTCACTTTTTGAGTTACCCAGTGTAAGGGGTAGTGTGTTTTTGGACCCCTCCTAGAGCAGTCAGAACTATAGCTTTTGCTTCAGAAAATCAGTCAGTCTTCCTCTGAGTTGCCCCACTTCTTTGGTGAGTAAACTGTAACAGGACCACACCTGAAACAGCATATGCTCCCCTACACAATTCTGTCATAGGGCACTCAGTTGAGTGGAACCAAGATAACCCATAGACTGTGCACTCAAAAAGAGAAATAAAAAGTGGTGATACCAAGTGAGCAAAAGTAGTTGTGGATAGTTGCATGATGAAAATACATATGGATGCATGAAGAAATATTGTAGCTATCTTGGTCTCTGGATTTTAGATAGACAAGATAAACAAAAAAAGCAAGGAGTCTTGTGGCACTTAAAGACTAACAGATTTATTTATCGCATGAGCTTTCGTGGGAGAATATCCCACTTCATCAGATTCTCTGAAGAGGGAGAATTTACAGAATAGGATGAAAATAAATACAGGTGAGTCTAAGACATGGGATCAGTCATACTGCAACAGCAAATCAGAGCATTTGTATGGATTCATACTCTAGGAAACACCACACAGAGGGAGGGTGAAGTCAAATTACCTGTTATAATGTGAAAAGAATCCATAGTCACGATTCAGCTTTGCTTTCACACAATCTAATCTGCATAGTATTTGAATTTCAGCTGTTTCTCTTTGAAGTCTTGACATAGGAGAGCACAGTTTTCATCATGGATAAAATGGATTATGATGAGGAGGCTTATAAACAACTCTCCAACACAACATTCTACAAACCTCTTTCCTCTGACCCCACTGAAGAATAGCATAAAAAATTACAATGCCTACTCAAGAAACTACCTAAAGCAGCAAAGGAACAAATAAAGGCAGACACACCACCAGAACCCCAACCACAAATATTCTATCTACTACCTAAAATCCATGAAAAAGGAAACCCTGGATGCCCCATCATCTCAGGCATTGGCACTCTTACCACTGGCTTATCTGGCTATGTGGACTCCCTCCTCAGACCCTATGTTATCAACATCCCTAGGTATCTTCGAGATAACTCGGATTTCCTGAGGAAAATTCAATCAATTGGTGAGCTTCCTGAAAACACCATCCTGGCCACTATGGATGTAGAAGCTCTTTACACTAACATCCCATACAAGGATGGATTACAAACTATTAGAAGAACCATCCCAGATGATGCCACAGCACAGCTTGTGACTGAACTTTGTAATTTTGTGCTCATCCGCAACCATTTCAGATTTGAGGACAATTTATACCTCCAAGTCAGTGGCACTGCTACGGGCACCCGCATGGCCCCACAATATGCCAACATCTTTATGGGCAACTTAGAACAACGTTTCCTCAAGTCTCATCCCAAAACACCTCTTCTTTACCAACACTACATTGATGACATCTTCATCATCTGGACCCATGGCAGGGATGCTCTTGAAGATTTCCACAGAGATTTCAACGATTTCCACTCCAGAATCAAATTGAGTCTGGAACACTCCATAAAGGAGATCCACTTTCTAGACACTACAGCATAAATTAGGGATGGACACACCAACACCACTCTATACCGAAAACCTACTGATTGGTATAGTTATCTACATCCCTCAAGCTTCCATCCTAAAACACACCACACAATCCGTTGTCTACAGCCAAGCCCTAAGATATAACCACATTTTCTCTGATCCCTCAGACAGAGACAGACATCTTCAGGATTTCTATTAAGCTTTCTTAAAACTATGGTACCCACCTGGAGAAGTAAAAAAGCAGATTGATGGAGCCAGATGGCTACCCCGCAGTCAACAACTACAGGAAAGGCCTAATAAAGAAAACAATACAACGCCACATATAACCCCCAAGTTAGACCTCTACAACAGATTATTAAGGACCTCCAGCCTATTTTAAAAGATGATCCCTCACTCTTTCAAGCCTTGGGAGACAGACGTCTCCTCACCTACAGACTACCCCGAACCTTACACAGATACTCACCAGCAACTACAGGCCTAACAACAGAAACATTAAAGCTGGTACATATCCCTACAACAAACCATGCTGCCAACTTTGTCCACATATTTGCATAAAAGACACCATCATAGGACCTAATCAAACCAGCTACTCCATCAAAGGGTCCTTCACCTGCTCATCCACTAATGTGATTTATGCCATCATCTGCTGGAAATGCCCCCATGCCTTATACATTAAACAAACAGGCCAGTCCCTATGCAGAAGAATAAATGCACACAAAACTGATATCAGAAATCACAACACACACACACAACCAGTTGCTGAGCACTTCCATCTTCCTAATCACTCCATTGATGATTTGTTAACGATGGCTATCAAGAAAATCAATGAGACATCAAGACTTCAAAGAGAAACAGCTGAAATTCAAATACTATGCAGATTAGATTGTGTGAAAGCAAAGCTGAATCGTGACTATGGATTCTTTTCACATTATAACAGGTAATTTGACTTCACCTTCCCTCTGTGTGCTGTTTCTTAGAGTTTGAATCCTTACAAATGCTCTCATATGCTGTTGCAGTATGACCCAATCCCATGTCAGACTTCCCTGCATTTATTTTCATCCAGTTCTGCAAGTTCTCCCTCTTCAAAGCATCTGACGAAGTGGGATATTCTCCCATGAAACCTCATGCGATAAATGTTAGTCTTTTAAGTGTCACAAGACTCCTTGCTTTTTTTGCTTCACTAGACTAACACGGCTGCCCCTTTGGAAGTTGGCAAGATAAACAAAGTAACACTTTTTATTACACCAGCTTCTGTTGGTGAGAGAGATAAGCTTTAAGCTTACACAGAGCTCTTCTTCAGGATATAAGTTGTGAGCTTGAGTTCTACTGTGATAGTCAATGTCATAGTGGTCTTGAAACAAAAAACCCCCACAAAAATGATAGTTCATGTTTCTACAATATTGGTGAAAGAGCACCTAAAAAACAGCTCATGGTTCTTGACACTTGATCACGTAAAGATATTGGAAGAGATTCAGAAAAATAGCAGTGATGTTTATGAGGTTGGTATGATTCCTTGCAAGAAAAAAGAAAAAAAAAATTTTCTGAATATAAAGCTTGGCCACCTTACAGAAAAGGGGGGCTTTGCCAATCAGGTACTAGTATATAAAGGACTAAACCAAGAGGGTGAAGAGGAATGGCTTTGGGGCTAAGCGTAGGGAATGAGAGTAAAAAGATACAACTTAGAATAATGGGATGAAAAAAAGCAGAGGAAAATCAGGTGAGATGAGAAAAACATTTGTAATTGAGTTTTTAATCAGACTTTTAGTCTCTCAAGGGAAGGAGCAAAAGCTGCAATCTTTGAGTCACTGGTCAACGTACTCAGGTGTGGAATGGGGGTATTGGCAGGGAGATGGAAAAGATAAAGTTGAACTCTTACTTTTCACCTCCAACTCCAAAGATTCTGTTCTGCAGAGCAATCGCTGAGAAGTATGCTGTTTTGAGGGATCTGGGAAATTTTAACAATTATCAGGGAGAGCTGGAAGTCAATTCAATGCAGAAGTAAAATGTTCTCGTACATTTTGAAAAGAAAATGAATCATTTGTGAGGGATAAAAATTTCTCTATTTAGCTGAGTCCCCCCGCTCTACCCCCATCTCCCAAACACATCTTAACTCTACTCAGAGCTTATGTAATTGGAAATTGCACAAGACGACCTGTCAACCACATCCCAAATAATTCTCCCAGTCTACAAAGGGGCCTATAGCTAGTATCTTATAGACATTTGGCCCCTTACTGAACTGTTCTTTTTCAACCTCGTCCAAACAAGTTGATTGGAATTTCATCATCCGTCTTTCACTCATCTATTTTCTGTAGCCGGTAAGCTCTGAGACCAGGGATGCTTGTTTCTTTATTTGTCTATAAAGTATCTAACACCCATGGGGAACTATTTAAATAATAACATTTCCTAATTAAATTAAAAATATTTTTCCAAATATCAGGTCTGTTTTTGTGATGTGCCTACGTCTTCACTAGAGTGCTCAGTTAAGTCGACTTAACAAAGTCTACTTAAAGGCTATGTCTCCACTCCAGTCAACTTAAAAAAGCTTACAGTGTAAATGACCCTATCTATAGACCCCTGCAAATCTGTGGATATCCGCCTTATATCTGCATCCGCGGATACAACAGATATCTGAGGACCATTTCTTGTGGATACAGATCGGATATGGATCCACTTATTTGTATCCACGCAGGGCTCTACCTATCTACAGCACTTTAAGTTGGCTTGATAGAGTCGACTTTAATGCTTAAGTCGACTTTAAGGGTGGGAGTTATTAGGTCAACTTAAGCAAGTGTGGACATGGCTTTTCTTAAGTCGATTTGAGGAAAGTTAAGTTGACTTAAGGCACCAATGTAGAGATATCCCTAGGCACTACAGCAGTAAAAATAATAAACAACATTAATAAACTGTTTTATTCTTAACTGAATCATCCCTTCCCAGGGTAGTGTTAACTAAGCACCTGCACACTACATAATATTATGAAGACTCATGTCGGTGGTGTATAAAGTATGAAGTCAATGTCAGGATGCTTTTTTAACTGTAGTTTCAAGTGGATCTGATTCCCTCCTATAGCTGGTATCCATAAGCTGATATTCCTACTTTCCCTGTATAGGTTATATGAGGGGTTATTTTGCAGTACGTACAGTTCATCTATGTACTGTATAAATTTAATCCAAGTTGGCACAGCTCTCCAATTGAAAATGCAACCTGCACTGCACTTTTTCTTTAAATATCTTACTTGTGGTTTATATTTACAGTGATATTTGTTTATACAAAAGTGCATTCTGGGATCCAAATGCAGCGTCCCTGACATCAGAACACTTCAGACATGCTGGGAACCACAGTAATCACCTTACCAGATTTTCTGCACTGAACCTTGCTAGGTGAAGAGATTACAGATGCCAAGCGATCAGTAGACTCTCTGAAGACTTTATGCAGCATCTATTACTCTTTAAACCAGACAATCTGGTTTAATGTCTGTATTATAAATGGAACAGTGCTTATGCCAGCAAGACCATGGAGCTGAAAGCACTGAAACAAGAAATATTAACTCAGCCCAATGGTGTTAAATTAAGTGACTACAGAATTCTTCAAAGGAGTTTCCACTTTCTGTTTCCTCTCTCCCCATTCCTTTTATCTTTGGTAGTCACATAAATTAGGCAGAAAGATGGGTAAAGTCAGCTTTCTCTTTTTAATCTCCATGTTTTTTTCTTAGGGAAAGACAGAAGAAGAGCCTCTATGAAGGCTGGCTCAATGAGCCACCACAGAAGACTTTTCAGGAAACTATACATTTAATTGTACACATCTGAAATTTACTATGCATTCATTAAACTTCTTGGATGTTTTTGGGAATGTGTGGGTGGTCCTCTGTTGGTCACTGGAAACTACTGCTTTTCAACTATGAAAGGGTACTATATACTATACCATTCAGAAGGAACTTGTGTGACCTTAATTTCAAACAGTGAACACTCCTGAGAGCTCTGAGTGAGGGTAAGTCAAAACACAGGCATATACTGTATGCCATGCTTTCTCAATAACACCACTTGGAAAATGAAATTAAAATAAACTAACTCAAAGTGCATGTCACAGTGTGCACATATGTGTACACTGGGTTATGATCTACATGATTTTCTTGTTCATCTATACAGTGGAATTGTATGATTTGCTCCCAATTACACTATGCAATGTTTCTTTATGGATGCTAATGATCTATTCTACATGATGTCTATGATGATATGTGTAACCCTTCTGCCAGGGCAGACTGGCAGGATAAGGGCTGGGTTCTGTATCTAGGGGTTTCCCAGTAGTGTAACATACCAGCCGGCTCAAATCTCCACCCAGATTTCTTGGGAATCCTGCACTGTTCCCTGGGCACCCAAAAAGGGTAAGGCTTCCCCACTCGCAAGCATGAGTCTGAGTGTAGTTGTAGTAAAATGAACTTTTAATAGTAGTAGAACAAAAATGCAAAAGGCCAAATAACAGACATCAGCACTAATCTAGAAAAATTAGTATAGAGCAAAAGTTCCCAACAACCTACACTGCATAACAGAACATACAGACTTAATGGCAAAACTGGCACTGATCTGGAAAATCAGTGCTAATTAGGCTCCCAACCAACCCTAGGGTACGTAGGGAGTGTCTTTCACGCCAGCTGTCCACTGACACCATCTCCTGGTCACTCATTCCATCCTCTAGAATTGTTCCTTGGCTCTACCCGCTGTCCACTAGCTCTGCCGTCTGCTCACTCACGTCATCCAGCTCACTGCTGGCCGCTCTCACCATCCACTGGCTCTGTCCACTGTCCACCAGCTCCACCCTCCAGTCACTCATGTTGCCCAGCTCGCTGCTGACTGCTCTCACTGTCTGCTGGCTCTGCCCGCTGTCCGCCAGCTCTGTCCTCCAGTCACTCATGTCGGCCAGCTTGCCACTGGCTCCATCCACTGTCTGCTGGCTCCACCCATCTCAGCTCAGAGAGAATTTTTCTCTCTAGTGATTTTTGGTCAAAGAGAGAGTTTGCTCTTCTCCCTGGTGATTCCAGCTCTTAAGTAGGTATTAACAGCGATCTCTATCTAAATGACAAAAGCCTCACAGAAGGCTTTGCCATAGCTATCAAAAGACAGGGGAAGCAATAGGAGGAGAAGCCAAAATAGCCTCAAACCCCCACTCGTCTCTTTCAAATTCTTTCAGGCTGAAACATGCAGTCACCCTTCCTACAAGCCTCTTCTTAACTAAGAGTAGTTTTTACCCTTTAACTATTTCAGATAGATTTGCAACAAACAGAGTAGCAATTCATAAAACGATAGTATTTCATATCTCCCTTTAGTAGAATTACAAATATTGATAGATTTGTGAGCAGACTAACCCCAGTATCATTACCCACTATGCCCTGCACCCAGTATGCTAATCAACTAATTGTGCTCTTTGAATCCATGCTAATACAGGATCCATGCAGATTAGTTGCCCCCCCTTCAGAAGCTGTTAAGCACAGCTTCTAAGCCTGCCTTACGTATGCTTCCCTACAACTTCATATGTGTGAACAAACATGTAAGATGCTTTCTACGGCTCAGGGATGAGGAACAGAGAGAGGTCTCTTCCAGCAGCAGTGAACAAACAACTAGCTGAATGGGACAAAAGTATGCTAACCATAGAATCACAGAATCATAGAACCACAGGGTTGGAAGCGACCTCATGAGGTCATCTAGTTCAACCCCCTGTCAAAAAAAGCAGGACCACTTCCACTAAATTAGCCCAGCTAGAGTTTTATCCAGCTGGGCCTTAAACATCTCCAAGGATGGAGATTCCACCACCTCCCTAGGTAGCCCATTCCAATGCTTTATCACCCTCCTAGTAAGAAAGTTTTTCCTAATATCCAGCCTCGACCTCCCCAGCTGCAACTTGAAACCATTGCTCCTTGTTCTATCCTCTGTTAATAAGAGCAGCAGAGCTCTATCATCCTTGGAGCATCCCTTCAGGTAGTTGAAGGTTGCTATCAAATCCCCTCTCAGTCTACTCTTCTGCAGACTAAATAAGCCTAGTTCCTTCAGTCTTTCTTCATAGGTCTTGTGCTCTAGCCCCTTAATCATTTTTGTTGCCCTCCGCTGCACTCCTTCTAATTTGTCCATATCCTTTCTGTAGTGGGGAGCCCAAAACTGGACACAGTATTCCAGATGCAGCCTCACCAGTGCCAAATAGAGGGGAATGATCACATCCCTTGATCTGCTGACAACACTTCTTCTGATTCAGCCCAGTATGTCATTGGCTTTTTTGACAGCAAGAGCACACTGTGTTGACACATATCCAGCTTCCCATCCACTAGGACCCCCAGGTCATTTTCTATGGTACTGCTACTTAGCTGATCACTCCCCAGCCTGTAGCAGTACATGGGGTTTTTCAGTCCCAGGTGCAGGACTCTGCACTTGTCCTTGTTGAACCTCATGAGATTTCTATTGGCCCACTGCTCCAATGTGTCAAGGTCTTCCTGAATCTTCTCCCTGCCCTCCAGTGTGTCTACCGTTCCCCCCAGCTTGGCGTCATCCGCAAACTTACTGAGTGTGCAAGCAATCCCATCATCCAGATCATTAATGAAAATATTGAACAGAACTGGCCCCAGGACCAACCCCTGGGGCGTACCACATGTGGTGGAGTCTGTGAAGAGACAAAGGGAATCACATCTACCCAGAAAAGAAGGGGTCAAGCAGGGAGATAAACAGAGACACCTGAAAGATTCAGGGGCTTTTGAGCTGGGAATCTCCATCTTAAAACAACTTCAAGCAGGACCTGGGCCCTGCCTGGCCTCAGGCAGAGACTTACTGTGCAAACATCTAACAGCCAAACGCCTTGAGCAGAAACTAGTTTGGACTATCAGGTTAATTTAAGTAGAAGTATTAGGTTAGCATCTGTATTTTGCCTTTTATTTTCTTGTGGTTTCACCTGCCTCACTTATACTGTGATTCTTCCATGCCTGGCCATATTCTCATTTAGAATTATAATCTGATCAATAAACTAGTAGTTGTTTTACCTAAAGCTGTGTGATCTTTAGAGAGTGTGAATGAAGGAGGCTGGGCACAATCCATTTCCTCATTAAATGGATGGACTTGAGTGTGTGGTGATTGGGAGTGGTTCCCAATCTCTGTAGACAGTGATTCCTGGTGTAGCAACTGACACTGGGCATGCTTGCTGGGGGACTGTCCCTTGAGTAGCAGGGGGCATACACACACTGCCTGGGACTGCTTGCACGCAAGAGGCTAGAGTGGACTGACTCAGGAGTGAGTGGTCACTTGGCAAAGTGGGGTGAATCAGGGTTCAGGAGTGGGAATTGGGAGGTCACAGTGGTACACTGGACCAGATCTGGGGAGCAGGTCTGTCACAGTATAGAAAAACTGATTAAATACAAGGAGTTAACTGCATCACCCTTCCCAGGTGAACAACAACTCCCTTTAAGTCTACAGAGTTATAATTAATAATAATACAAGATCACGAGTGCCATTGGCCAAACATAATGCCCAGAAGTAGACCCACTTTCCAGCCAGAAAGCCTGACAATGCTCCACTCATCACTAAAACCACATCAGTGCGTCTCCTCTGGGAGTGAGACTGTAATTCAATTTTAGACTGTCAAATTACAGAAAGCAAAAGACAAGTGATTACAGCCCATTCCTTGTTTGGGGTCTTGCATCCCCACTGCTCATGCTTCCTTTGTCCTGAAACACATTGCATAGTGGGATACTATCCCACATTGCAACCAGGCACAGTGGCTCATGTAGAGGCAGTCAACCTCCACTTACTCCCCCCCACCCCTAAAAAATAAAGAGGCAGGAAAAGCTTTCCTCGCTTGCTTTCTCTGCCACAGGCACTTAGAGGCACAGTGCTGCATACAGAGAGAGTAATTAATTGAAACTTGCTGGCACTGCAGGCAGGGGAAGAACTATGTTGCTTACCCAACTATGGGATAGCAGATTGGAAAAAACAGGAGCAGGAAGATCAGAAAGTTCTGGAACTGATCTTGGAGGCCAATGAGCTCAGATTCACCACTCTCTGGCTACCTAAATTCAAACTGTATATTTCAACCTCAATGCTATACCACTTGCAGAGGTGGTGTTATCAGGTTGAACTATAGCACCATTTATTTCTAATTTACTGTTCTGATGGTGAAGACACAGGCTGCAGAAGTTTGACGTAAATAGCATTACATTGATCTTCTCTGTCAGTGTAGACCAGAGCTAGATGATCAACTCTACTTTTCCTGGGCAGCCCACTCAGCTGTTCATACGCTAAGGTGGATATAACCAGTTCATGTGGACCTGTCGCACTGAGCACACTGAAGAAACAGTAGATCATCATCCTCCTCCTCCAACAGCAGGGCTCATAGGATTCAGTAATGGAGTGAAAGCATGCAAGGCTTGAATCAGGATCTTCACAGTCCACTGGAAGCAGCTCCTTCAGGAAAGCCAAAAGGAAAATCTTCCTTTTGTCAGTCAACTTAAATTGGAGCTAAACTGATCTCAGCCAGAAACTATCTTCACAACTCTCACATGCTCTTCATCCTCTGGCCTTTTGATGGTATAGGAGGTATTTTGTCCTAGTTTCATTTTTATCATGTATTTGAGATTAAAAAAAATAAAGATATTCTAAGAAAATCAGTGCTGTAAGATTAATTTTTGGGTTGTGTTTAATTTTATCACTGTTTTGGTTCTCCCTCATCAAAACAGCCATCATAGAGCATCTGAATGAACTAGATAGCATCATAATCATTGAAATTTTAAGGGTGCTCTGAATGCTCCTTTTCTTCAACAGCTAGCATATGGCAGAAGGCTATGGTTATTATTTGCTTATCACAGATCCCTTCCTGGACCTTTTGATGAAGGCATAAAAATGGCAACAGCTGCCCCGTATGGAGCTGTACTGGTAACACATGTTGTGAAGCTCCCCCCAGAGGAACACTGCACTTCCATGTTTATTACAGACACCTCTGTGGTGGGTCTATGCAACGCACAGCAGAGAGAAGAAATGTGGGCAATGCCAGGAATGTGGTCAGCTGGCCCACACACAGTGAGAATCCGTATGGCCTGAGTTCAACACAGGAGAGAAACGGCAGACCATGCCATATCTAACAGTAGCCAGTGTTTTGGTGTTTCCTTTCATTTCGACTCCAAGAACTTCAGATTTCATCTCTAAGAACTCCCTCAGCACTGAGTTTTGGCACAGCTCTCTTACCCGGGAAGTGCTCCCTTTCTGAGAATGGGACTTTGTAAAAGTGTTTTTCTGTGAGAACTGAAGGAGAGACAGTGCTTTCAGGAAGAACATAACATAGCAATGATTTGTACCTCTGAACAGATGTCAAAAGTACATACATGAAAATACTCGAGCATGCATTTGATGTGGCCATTGATTTCCATGTTTTTATGTGTGTGATAGTTTGTGTTTAGACAGGTCTGTACTGGATACAGGTACAATTTGCATATTGAGGTTCGACTACACAAGGTAACATTGTCTTGTGCTATTTCCTTTCCTTCCCTCTCCCTCCTGCTATGGTGTCACTTCTCATTATCCCTCAGAGCTGCAACCTGGGCTTAGGCCAAGATACGTTAACCACACTACTAGGGGGCGGGGCAGTGGTGTAGCCTACTTTTTTTTTCTAGCCACTCCTTTTGCCTCTTTTGAATTTTCCAGTCCCCTTTTGAATTTTGCCATATCTTCTAAGCAGTTGTTGCAGGAAAGGTACAGCAGAGAAGGACAGAAACTGAAGGATCTTTTCTGTTCTGAGGAAAATGATAGGCTTGTTAACACAAGCAATAATTTCCCACTGTTGCTTCTTTTCTCACCATTACAGTCTTCCTTTCCTGCATATACTTGTAGCTAAATTCCCTGCTGTTTTTCCTGTGGGTTGAAAGGCAGCAGTAGGCAACCATGCCTGAGCTTGGAACAACTCAGAGCCTTCTCTCTTGCTGGAGGATCTTTATCATCTGTTTAGCTTAAGGTCTCATTAATGCCAAAGGGAATAAAAGGTGCTCAAAAACACAAGTCTAAAGTTCAGGGAAAAAGTCTTGTGAATGCAAATTATTCTTATCTGATATCACTATCTGGGGAGACCCCACAGTGTGCATGGAGTTTACAGACAAGAAAAAGACAGTGGGTGAGTTTCTCAGCTACTGTCAAAGGGTATAGGTCCAGGAGCACTAGTGGAACTACAGCTGTACACACCAACTCAGGAAACTAAGTAGCTGATCAAATGGCCTGGTCTGTACTTAAAAGTTTGGCTTCTATAGTGATACAGGCAAAATCCTCCTAGTGCAGAAGCAACTTCTACTGGTGAGCAAAATAAACTATACAGGGAACAGCCCTTTTTGTCCTGATATAACTACATCTACACTAGGGCTTTGGCCACCATAGAGATGTGTCGGTAAAAAAAAAAATCACATTCTTAAACAATATTGCTATGCCTACAAAAGTTAAAACCATAGACCTGGTGAAAATGTCTGCCCCAAAGCATCTACAAGAAAAGCATTCTGCAAACCGTCAGTGAGGACCCCCTTTACCTATGAGAAATGTCTCACTGAGTCCACGATCATGTGTGAGTTTGAGGCTCTCCCAATAACCTTTGCATGTTCATGGACTGATATTAAAACAAGACGCAGGGCCTATTCCATATCCTATTTGAATCAATGGTGAAAAATGCTGCAAGATGAAAAGACGGGAGGACAAGGGCTACAAGCAATAAGATTACATGGTAGCTAAATTTAGCTATGCAAATATTTTGAGATTTATATCATGTAATTTGGATTTTTTTTTCTTTTTGCAACCTAGTTTTGAGTACTGAGTACTCTCTTCTTCTTAAAATAAATAATGCAGACCTTCTAACCCAAGGACATTCACCCATACCTGACTGGAAATGATGTGCCAGATGTAGAAACATGCATAGTCCCTTACCTGCAAGAAGCCTCATTCTAGCTTCCTCGTCACTCACGAAAATTCCTCCGTATATTCTCAAAACTATAAGTAGGTGAAAAGTCCTTAGGATCTTCTCAGATAACCAAAAAGTGTTCATATGGTGCTTATCTTGAAGGTAACTGAGCACATTTCAGTTAGAATTTGCTATTCCAATCCCTGTTGGGAATTGTAGGAAGATGCTTCCTCTCTACAACAGCTGATACAAAGAAGGCAAGTGGCACTGGACATTTTCAGTTTGATGGAGGAGGAATTTAATAAGTCTCTGGAATGTCGTCTGTTTTGTTGCTATTCTTTGTTTGTTCATTTGTTCTGCATTTTTGCAGGGGAAGCAGTGTTAGTATAGATAGTTCTAACTGGCTAAAATGTGCTTGCCCTTCTTTTCTTTGTTTGTTTGATTGTTTAAGATGCAAAGTCACATTTGAGGATTCAGGAGATGCTTTTTCCCTGTGACTGCTGATTTATTTCATGCACCTGCTAGTGGGAAAACAGTGACGGAATTTCTAATTGACTATATTTTGCCCATCTCTCCTAACTTTTGCCCTACATCAGGGGTGTCAAACATATGGTCCATGGGCAATTCCATTGAGCCTGTGACTACACTCAGGGTCACACTCCCTCCCTAACAGACAGACAGACAGACAGAGGGGAGAGAGAGAGAGGTCTTGAGGAGCACAGTTTCACATACACAGTGCTCCGCGATGTCACTAGAGTGCCATACTATTTTTATTTATGGGATGGAGAACCCACTTGAAGTACATTTAGGTTAAATCTGGCCCACCAAAGCAAATGAGTTTGACACCCCTACCTACATGTTTCACAAGCCTGTTGAAACCTGAAGAACACCTACCAAGAGAAGCTTTACATTCACGTTAATTTTATACATTAACAGCATTTATACGATATTGTTTCTTATTAGTTTAATTTTATTTCTAAGGCACTGATCCTGCAAACACATTCTTGCTTAACTTTACTCATACGAGTAGTATTACATGAGAAAAAAGTATTATGTGAGTAAAATTAGTGATTTCCAAAAGGCTATATATATATATATATATATATATATATATATATACACACACACACACACACACACACACACACACACACACGAGTAAATAAAGCAATCTATGCAAACTCATACTTTTTTTTTTTTTTTTAGAAGTATTGTTAGTAATATTTAGTTGGATGACAGCAGCAGCTAGAGGCTCAAGTAGATATTGATATGCTAGGTAAAGGAAGACAAGTACAAATCATATCTTTCAGAAAGGTATGCAAGACAGAAAAATAATAGTATCTTTATTTTGTAGATGGGAAAATAAGGCATGGAACACTTAAGACAGCCTTCTCTGAGGGAAGGGGAAGAGATATTTTAGTATGTTAGCTAACATGTTAAAATACTCATATAGACAAGGCAAGTTTAACTTGTGCTATTTGGTCAAAAAATTCAAGGATTTTCTTCAGCTAGGCAGTGTGTTTAAACTACAACTTACTTTGCCTATACAGGATTTTACATTTTTTTCTTAGTTTGCATATGGCCTATTTGACGTATCCAAGAAGGCACATAGGAAATTTGTGGTAGCACCAGGAATTGATCTTACAACTCTCAAATCCCACTCCGGAGGATTAATATAAGAATATCCTTCTCTACCCTCTCTTATTAAAAGCCATATTCACTGTTCCCCTTTTCCCAAAAGAATTTAAACTTCTGAATGTTATAAAATGTTCATTCATTTAATGTAAAAGAAAGACATCTCAATATCAAAAGTATTTACAGATCAGTTTAGGACATAGTTCATTTAACCTTATTCTTTCATGAGCATTTTATTCAACAGGCTTTAGGTGTTTTTCTTTCCCTGTTTGGAAGTTTTTGGTTGATCCAGGGAAGTGCTGTTATATTAGCTATCTTTAGAATTCTTTCAAGATGGTTAAACTAAGAGCTAATTTAAGAAATAATAATTCTAGCTCTATTTCCTTGTCCCTTATAATGAATAACAGCATGGTTCACTGACTGCTAAATGTTTAATTCATCTTTGGACTAAAAATACCTGATTATAGAATATACAAGAAAAAGAAAGTGAATAGATAAGACAAATAAAAATGTCCTCAGGTTCTCTTCTTGCTTGCCAAAAGTCAAGGATTTGCAACAACCCTTCCTGCCCTTGAATTAAGTGAGTCCTTCTACAACAAAAGCTGTCTGAAATAACTGTATGTCCTCAGGGTTTCTTTACAAAATGTAGAAGCATATTAAAATGTGCAAAATCTCAAGGTTGCAAAAACAAAGGGTTCTAGCTGTTGGATCTTTATAGTTCCATCATATATTTGACTGGAACAGATGAACAGCAGATGTCAAACAATTCATAAAAATACCTTACACAATAATTTTAGAAGAAAAACAAGATGATTAATTACTTTTTTTTTCATTTTCATTTTGTCTTGTAGTTTCATCACCTGTAAATTAATCTCTTATCAAATGTGCAATATTTTCATAGTTCCTTTAAAGAATATCAAGATTCTTTATTGATCGGAAACAACCCAGCTACATTGCTACAAGACTTCTATGCATCACAGGATTTCATCTTTTCATTTGTTTTGACTCACCAGCATCTGAATGTGATGACTTGAAAAACTGCTTCTGACCTTCACATTTCCTCATATGTTTTAGCATTCTTCTTATATAATTCAGATAGGCAACAATGACAGAAAGTGAACTTTAAGCATAATTTCTTGGGCGGAAAATTTAATTCTTCAAATAAGGAGAATCAAAATGGTTATGGAATTTTGACTGAACTAGCCAGAACTCTAACTATAGAGGAATCAATACTGTCAAGCTACCATTCGCTTCCACAATGCTATGCTGGGATAATCAAATTCCATGCTGGTTAATCTGATTGTTTACAGAGATACATCAGAAAGGAATTTTTCAGCACAGATTGAACACGGAACAACTGATATGGGGCATTATGGGGTTTGTGTTATTCTCTGCAGTATTGAGTGACTGTCCACTAGCAGGAATAAGACACCAGGTGAAATGAGTGAAATGATTTGGCTGGAATACCTGTGATTTTTATTACTAATTACAGATTATCATGAGCTACAGCATTAGCAGTTCCCCCTGGGGCTGGGGAATGTGTCATAAATCTCTCCCTCTGTGTGATGTTTTCACAGAGCCTGATCACATTGGTAGTCACTGCCACTGAAGAACATGATTTCCCACACTCTCCAATGAGAAAACTGCATTAAAAGGGACAAGATGAAGGCAGTGCTCTGATAAAGTGGGCCAGTGTATCAGCAGGAGCAGCAATGAAATACTTTGCTTTTCTAGAGTGCTTCTCATCAGCAGTTCTCAAGGAAGCTCACAATCTTGGATGTATTTAGATTCACAACATGCCCCTCCCTTCCCAGCCCTGAGAGGTGGGGAAGTAATGTTATCCCCATTTTACATACGGAGAACTAAGGCACGAAGTGGCTGTGTGACTTGCCCAAGCTCAGTAAAAGGATGATGTAACTTTTACCTCCCCTGTATGTTCTGGTGAGATCTGAAAGGGAGCTTGTGCTACTTAAACTAGTTCGTTCCCTAGTGGCCACATGGCCCCACACTGACCCCAACACATGAATATGTGCCAGATGCACGATCTAGACCTAACTGCAGTTTTTGTACAGTAAATTCAGAAATTTTAATGAGCATGAGATAGCCTTGAAAATTTTTAGGCCAGATTCCCAGGTGGAGTCAAACTTCACAGAACACAAGCCAGGGTGGAGTGTGTTAAAGTAGCTCACCTCACATTTGCCTGCGTCCTGAGCCTGTTCTAGTCACTCCCTCTGTCCACCGTTAGAGCAGCCCTAAGGCTTTCACTGGGTTACAACACTGAGTTTTTGGTCCCTTCTGCCTGAGTAAAAGATGGCTTGGGGTGCATCAGCAACATCCTTTTTGTTCTACTATACTGGCTATAGGGATAGAGTGTGATCTGTATGCCACCAGAGCCTTTTTAGACTGGGGTGAACCAGGACAGGCAAAGTAGCTGTGCTACTTTGGGATCTGGCCCTCTGTCTCATCTGAATTCTTTTGGTTTGGAAATGTTCCCCTTTTGAGTCAGGTTCTAATTTTGGACTTAGTATAATGTAGTTTAAAAAAATCACAAGCTGGAAAAAAGGAAACAAAATAGTATTAAACTAATGTAGATGGCAAACAAAAGAAAAAGTAAAATCCAATGAGCATCAGTATCTCCATATAAACTCCAACTTCTATGCATCCCTTATCAGATTTGATGCATGGAAATGATGTATGGGGTATTAATGATATTAGCTCTTTGACCACAAGCTCCAGAAGGGAAAAGATCTCTAGTCCCTCTGTTGGTGTAAAAGGAAGCAATGCTATAGGAAGCCTCATTCATACAGACTACCTATCAATAGCTCACATAGAAAGAAACACTTGAGGAGTCACCACAGCTAGAGGTCAGCTTGGAATTTGGAGAAAATGGGCACCCCAAGCAGTTTGAGGAAGGTGAAGAGCTCTTACCTTCTGGCAAAGGACTCACTTCCAGGAAATCGGGACTCTGCTTATGTGGAAATTCGGATTTGGAGTTTTGTTTTGTAGTGTACAGTCCTTTAATGAGTTTGAGCTCCCTAGTGATCTTTACTCTCTTCTATGGTTCAGAAGCCATCAGAATCCTTCCAGAACATCCAGAGAAAGAGAGAGAATCCTTGTATTTCACATACGGCTGATGTACAGAGTTATTCAAATCTCACTGTATTTGTGTGATCTGTTCAAATTGCATTTGTCATCTAAAAAGTGAAAGATACAGTAGGTTTCACTTCAGCTCTGAACTTTATGCATAAGTTTATCCAAAATGGTGGGAACAAATGTTTCAATTTTTGTTTTGTTAATTTTGAACACTGTTTAAGCTTACCCATTTAAGATACTATAACTGGTATTTTCAAAGCTGACAAAAGGGGTTCCCACTGAATATCACTGACAATTTATGGCCATTGAAAGTCCTACTCCTTTAGGCTCCTTTGAAAATCTCAGTGTACCTAAAAAAAGTATCATACATCAACTCCTAGTTTAATAGGAAATTTGCCATTGACTTCAATGAGACTGGAATTTGATCCACTATGACTCAAACATTCAGTGTTTTAATGAGCCAGAGTAGAAGAAATAGGGGTCAATTCTGCCAGTAGAACTTCATGAAGACAATTTGAAATGACTGAACCAGTTCACAAAGCAATGACCTAAACATTCACCCAAAACTTCAGCTGAACTCAACCAGCAGTTTTTGTATGATGAGGAATTAGTGACATTACAGCAACAAGGAGTTGTGTGGCACTTGAAGACTAACATTCATTTTTTGCATGAGCTTTCGTGGGAGAAGATCCCACTTCCTCAGATGCTTCGAAGATGGGTGAACTTACAGAAAGGAATGAAACTAAATGCAAGGGGGTGTAAAACATAGGATCAGGTCATAAAGTAACAGCAAATCAGAGCAGTTTACAGGCTCAAACCATGGGAAGCCTGAAGTCAAATTACCCTTTGTAATGGGAAAAGAACCCATAGTCTTGAATGAGTCCTGCTTTCACAGAATTTAGCTTGCATATTAATTCGAGTTCAGCTGTTTCTCTTTGAAGTCTTGATGTTCCAGGTACATGCACCCCCGAGGCTGGGAGGATCACAGCCACCACAGCTAGGAGG